>OZ030010.1:32095438-32372938 GCA_964023405.1 Apodemus agrarius
TTCCTGCAGACTTATGATTATTAAAAAGGCAGATTCTTGGTATCCACGGCAAAAATGGAACAAAGCAAAACAAACAAACAAAACAAAACCTCAAACCAACCCAGAATCTGGGTTTTAACAACTCCTTTAGTTAATTGTGATACACTAAAATTTAAGAACCATTACCATTGGTCCGCAATTACTTGGTCAGAGAATAGTAAACTGCTTTTGGTTGGAGAGTGAAGATTGATGAAGGAAGAGATAAAAAGGGAAAAGCTTTCGGAGTGTTAGGGTTTGAGGATATAGGTCTCAGCAAAGGAAAGGACAGTCCAGGAGATACTTTAGGAACTCTAAGCTGAGACTTTTCTAAATAGAGTCATAACTAAAGGCTTTTAAACTGCCCATGGCAGTGGCACATGCCTATAATCTGGCGCTGAGGTACCTGAGGCAGGGGTGACTGAGACAAATAAAACTGTCTCCCAAACCAAGGCAATCAATGAAATCAACAGAACCCCTGAGGGATACTGGATGCAGGGAAGGTAAATTAGGGGCCCAGGATGTTTGGGACTTCTAAGGAGTCACTGCAAAGAAGCAGCAAAGCTCGGATGGGCCGGCCTTGACACTGCAGTGGCAGAAAAAAAAAAAGGCAACTGAGAATCTTAGAAGTAGCTGAGGCCTTGGACATGGGTGTTGAGACAGGGCTATGGGACTTGCAGAAGATGTCACATGGTTCAGAAAGTGGATTGTGGAGGAAAAAAACGTTTTCTGTGACTAAAGATACCTCCCTACCTCCATGACACAACCTCAGTGTAGGAAATGTAGGGACTTGAAAGAAGGTGAAGAGGGAAGCAGAATTGCCTTAAATCCCACTTTACTGAGATAAGCAAAACACGTTCTGTTTAAATATTTATGAGTTCACATTTGTTTATTTAAATTCAGTCGGTATGCATGGAATTATACAGTTCTACAACCAACATTTCTTAGACAAGTGGTCTTAAACACATGTCAGTGTTCCACACGTGAGAGTATACCCAGGTCAATGTGTGTTTGAAAATTGGTGGATTTTATGTTTGAGAGAAAGAATGTTTATACAAGCAGCTAATTGGTAAAGATTGCAATTTCATTTGGCATGATTACAAAAACGTCCTGTCTGCATCTATTTTACACAAAATCTGGAGTAAGACAGTCTGAGATGCATAGTGTACTAGCTATTGGGCTGGGGAAGAAAACCCTCCCGACTGTAAAGAAGGAAAAGACAAAAACATTTATGTCTGTTATTAGAATTTCAACGTTATTCTCCTGTTTTATAAGAACCGATTAAAGCAGGTATGGCCAAGGACATCTATAATGCCAGCGCTCTGGAGGCAGAGGTGGAGATGTCCACCTATTTGAGGGCGTTCTGGTCTGTGTAGTGAATGCCAAAGCAGCCAAGGTTTAATAGAGAAACTGATTTCTTTTCTCTTTTGTTTTCTTTTTGTCTTGTCTTCTTTTCTCTCTCTCTTCCTTCCTTCCTTCCTTCCTTCCTTCCTTCCTTCCTTCCTTCCTTCCTTTCTTCCTTCCTTCCTTCCTTCCTTCCTGTGTTATGAGTTATTTTTTTGTAGTTTTGGTTTTTTTGAGACAGGTTTTCTGGCTGTCCTGGAACTTACTCTGTAGAGCAGGCTGGCCTCAAACTCACAGAGATCCACCTGCCTTTACTTCCCCAGTGCTTGGATGAGAGGTGTGTCCGGCCGCACCTGGCAGAGAAACCCTTTCTTAAAGGAAAGATGGAAAAAACAAAACAAACAAAAACCCAATTAATGCTGGGCATAATACAATCTGCCAAGTTTTAAAACTGTCTTTAAATAGGCAGTTGCTAGTGGGAATTTTTTTTTTGTTAAAAAAAAATAAAAGAAAAAAAAAAAAGCAAAATGTGGAATAGTTTGTACATTTTTTAAGTTTCATAAGATTTTTGTTCACTGATAGAATATGTCATCTTCTGTAACAAGATTCCCCAGCCCTTTAAAATACATGGCCACTCCTTTGTCTGTTCCTTCTTTTGAAACAATCTTCCCTCCTCAGCCTCCCAAGTGCTATGCTAGTATTGGTTACAGGCCTATACGAGTTTGTGGTCATTCTTCCATATCAGTAAATACAGATTAATATTTGTCTGTTCTTTGAGACAAGATCTCACTCTATAGCCCAGTCTGGCCTTGGTATTGACCAACTGTAATGATCCTCCTGTCTCTGCCTCAATGCATGCCACCTTGTCTGAGTCAGTCATGATCATTCATTTATTTCTATGTCATTAATTAACCGTATATTAATTGGTAGTAGGTTAGTTTTTGTTGTTGATTTTATAAACAGCACTATTCTATCAATCTTTGTCCATTTGTCAGATAATCTCTTAAGGATAAATCTCTAAAAGTACAAAAAATATGATTTTATCTAGGGGCAATGAAGCACATCTAGAATTCCAGGCATAGGTGGGTGCAGTCCTGAGTTCGAGGCCAGCCTGGTGTACAGAGTGAGTTTTAGGACATCTAGGGCTACACAGAGACCCTGTCTTGAAAAAAAATCATTTTTAAATTAAAAAGGAATTTATGTGGATGGGCATTTTACCTACATGTATGTATACATCACATGTGTATTTGGTGCTTGGGGAGGCCAGAAAAGGCATCAGATCTCCTGGAACTAGAGTGAACAGGCGGCTCTGAGCTATCATGTGGGTGCTGGGAATTGAACTAGAAGAGCAGCCAGTGCTCATAACTGCTGAGCCATCTCTCTGCCCAGTGGAAGTACAAGTTTTAAAAAGGTATACAGTTAAAATGCTTAACACCTGTTGCAGAGTTATTCTTCAGAATCCATTATATTTCTACCTGCTGTGTGAACTCATATTTTCTGGCACCTACAAGGGTTCTAAATATTCTTCATTTAACTTTAATCATTATGTTTGATATTTAGACAAGCATGGCAGCACACACCTTTAATCAGAACACTGGGAATTTGCGGGTGTGTGGGGGCAGAGGCAGGCAGATCTTTGTGAATTTAAGGCTAGCTTAGTCCTCATACTAAATTCCAGGACAATCAGAATAAATAGTAGTAAAGTAAATAGTAAATAGACAAGCTACATAGTAAAAGCCTGTCTCAAAAATTACATCTTATAGCTATTGTGGGTGAGTGTGCATATATGCCACAGTGCCTATGTGCTAGAGTGCATGTGGAGGGCTGAGAGACATTTTTATATCTCGCAACTCAGTGTTCTAGGGATTAGATTCAGATCATTTGCCAGTCTTTTGTTGCAAGCATTTTAGCTACTGTGCCATCTTGGCTATCCAGGTTAACCATGCCTTCTTATTTGTATCTTGTTTCTTTTTCTTTTTATGAGACAGAGTTTCATGTAGCCTGAGTGGGTTTTTTGAACCAAAGTCTGTATATTTGTACTTTTGTCTTAGAAGTACCTTGTTGATCTTGCATTCAAGTGACTACTGGTGAGATTAGACAACTGTTCATTCATTTAAAAGAAAACCATTTCTTTTTTAAAGATAGGCCTGCTCATATAGCTATTCTTTACCTGTTTTCTTTTGGATTGTTTGTAATAATCATTGGATGAAGTATTTGTAAGGTGCTAACATATTAAGGATATTCAGTCTGTCTCTTATTTCATAAATCATCTGTTGACTTTTTAAACTTCTTTATATTGATATATGAGGAGTGGAAAACACCCAGCTATATGAGACGTCAATGAATTATCATAAAGCGAACACTAATGTCACTCTACCCACCTGAGACATAAACATTGGAAAACTTCCCAAATCAGTGGATGTGATTTTGAATGACCATTGATGGCTAAGATCACAGTAGATTCAGGTGGCATGAGTACATTTTATAGAGAGAAGTTAAAATCAATATAATTATTGAATAACAGTTGGCATTCTTTTTATTATCACCATCACCATATGGAGGTCCTTTAAAATATCATCATCCATAATTTCTACTTTCTTTGAGGCTTACCTATTCACTCTTTTGATAAACAGATGTTCATAATTAATGTCAATTCAGTTTCATCTGTCTTTTGTGATTGTTGCTCATGGTATTACAATGAGTTATTCTTCTGTACTATTTTTAAGAACTGCTTTTTCATTTACATTCAGAAAATTAATATTAATGCTTTGTACTAATTGGAGGTCGTTTAATTTTGCTTTTCCTTATGGACAGCCAAATGCTAGTAGCATTTATTGGAAAGATCTGCTGTGCAGTGCCAGCACCCATCTCATATGTGATCTATTTCTGGCCTTTCCTTTCTGTTCTCTCATCTGCTTGTCTCCACGACTGAGCTTCATAATACATCTTGATAATCTAGAGAGAAAAGTCTTTTTGTTCTTCTATAAGGGTGTCTTGCTTGCCATGACAATCTGCTCCCTGTATACATTTTCATATTAACCTGCAAATCTCCATAAGAAATTGTTGCTATTGATTGGGATTATATTGGGTCTGTAGGTCTACTTTTGACACCAAAAGCACCAAAAATGGTATGGAAGAAAATCCTTTTATTTTTAAGGCTCCTTTAATTTTTGAAACTATTGTTTTCATTTCATTTACCTTTACTTACTTAATTTTAAAATTTAATTTAGTTTGAAAAACATGTATGGGTGTTGTGCTTGCATGTATGCCTGTGTACCACTTGTGTGCTTCTTCATATCCATAGCTGCCAGAGTAAGGAGTCAGAGCCCCTGGGACTGGAGTTACAGAAAGTTGTAAGCCACTGTGTGGGTTCTGGGAATAGAACCTCTAGAAGAACAGCCAATGTTCTCAATCACTGAGTCATCTCCATAGCTCCTTGTTTAGTGTGTATGTGTAATGGTACCTATACTTGTGGTCAAAGGGCAACTTGGAGGAGTCCTTTCCTCCCCCCATGTAGGTCCCAGGGATCAAATTCAGGGTTTTTTTTTTCTTGATGGCAAGATGGCTGAGCCATCTCTGCCCCCGAATTTTATTTTAGACAGAGCCTTGCTGTGTATTCCTGACTGGCCTGGTATTTGATATGCAGCCCAGTCTAGCCTCAAGCTCATAATTGTCCTTAAGCTTTAAGTGAGATTACAGGCCTGTGCCACCATAAATGGTGGTTTTGGTCTTTTAAAACATTAGTTTTTTTCTTTGACAGTTGTATGCATGTATGATGAAGTTTAGTCTTTTTCACATGTAACTCAGCATGGCCTTGAACTTTTTGTGTGGCTAAGAATCATTTTTGAGCTTCTCATTAGCCTGCCTTCCCTTCCAGAATTCTTAGATTGCAAATGTGTATCACTTTGTCTGCTTAAAATTCTACTGTTTAATGTTATCACTGGCTTATAGAAATTAATACTAACTTATGTGTCCCTTATGTTGATAACATTCATTTTCCCCTAATTTGTAAGCTAGGTTTTTTAAAAGTTTTTTATCTGTATAATTTGTCAGTAATGGTAGTCTTTTTCTTAATAGTTTATATCTTTTATTTTCCTTCCAGGTATTATTAGGTATTATTATAGAGGAAGGAAAATGTCTTTCTTATAATAAAAATGTGCCCACTTCATATCCTTTTCCTTTGCAAAGCAGACATTAAATAAATGAAGGTAAGAAAAATGTCAGCAATCTTAATGCCAACCCCATCCCCAAAAGGTATTGTGCTGCGGCTGCCATTTTCCTAGGACTCTTGAGATATTTTAACAGATCTAAGCATCAGGGAATGGCGTAGACTCCCAGGGAAGCTGTGCCAGCCTGGGCTAAACCTCCCTGGATCTTGCTCAGTAGTTCCGTGGTGAGCTGAACCAGAGGACACTGTCATCTCACGAGATCACTGGTATTGATTTTGTTTTGTTTTTATGAGCCGAGGTGTTGGCTATGCCTATATAACTAATATTGACCTGGAACTTGCTATGTGGCCCAGGGTGGCATTGAACATGTGATCCTTTTCAGCCTCTTGAGTGCTGGAATTATAGGCCCCTGCCACCATGCTCAGCTATGTAGCTTTCTCTTCATTCTATGCACAGTCTTTTGCTTATCTGGATTACCTAGCATTATTAGAAACTCAAATTCTTTCTGAATGAAAATCTAAAACTGCACCCTATTTTCATTTCTGAATTGTTTTTTATTATAAACCCAATTCTTTGGGGACCTCAATGGCCATGAGACTCAGTTAAAAACTCATAATGTGACCAATGCTAATAATAATGCCACAAATATTCCTAAAGGCTGTTTAAACAATTCACTTAAAATATTTTTAATGCTTGAAATTTCATTTTGAGAGCACTGTGAAGGTAAAAGAGTTAGAGATAAAGGCTTGCTAGTAGTTACAAAACTTCCTCCAAATAATGGAGTCACTAGTGAAGCCGCAGGGCATCCCTGGTGAATTCTTTCTTAGTCATTATTCTTAATAGTCTCCCAGAGGAGGTAGCCCAGGGAGGTTCCCACATTTGTAAGAGACATTGCCTTGCTCTTGTGATGCCTCGTGGTACCAATAGAGATAGGAATTTCAGGAACTCTAGAAACTGCATGGGGAGAAAAGTAGCATACATGTATCAGGGACTGTTTGCTGAAGAAAATTCCAAGTTGGCTAGTAATTTGTTTAGTTACAGCTGAAGGTTCAAGTATTGCTATAGGTTGTCCTCTGGCAATGTCATAGTAGTGACAAAAGTGAGCAAAAGATGTCTGTGGGCCATTGTGGCCTGCCAAAGTCAAGTCAGTGGAGCATGCTATGGTATCCCATAACTGTAACCCTAGAGTTGAAAGACTGAAGTAGGAGAATTGCTATAAGTTCTACACAAGCTTGTGCTATACAGTGAGTTATGGGCCAGCCAGAGGTTACAGATGGAGGCCCTATCTAAAAAGGTCAAGGTAGAGAAAAATCAGTGACTGTTAGCCTAAAGAACTAGATGGGAACTGAAGAGATTATTGCTGCAGGGTCACCTCCATGGAAGGAGCTCCTGGTCACCATGATTGTGGCCTTTCAGCAAAAAACATAATGGAGGTGGGTAGCAAACCCATGAGACTGATGAGCTACTGCACTAAAATGGTGCTTCTGTGACCGTTTTATTTTTGGGTCATATGGCGCTTTTGATGAGTAAGGGTTTCATTCATTGGCTATTTGGGGGTTATAAGAGTGGGCAAGCCAAAACTAACCATAGTCTTGTGGAAGGACAATAATATTTTTCCCTTGTATTTTTTGTCTTTCCCAGCCTCTTTCACATGGTAGGTTCTTGATGACTGTCAGTGGTATGTGTGGATCATCATTAAGACTTCAGAAGACTTCTGGAGACTCTTAAATGTTACTCAGATGAGCTCAGTTTTTTTTTAAAGTTTATCTTTGACCAAACTAGCTGATTAAGTAATTTCATTCCCCTAGATTAAAATATTTTAATAACAAGTTTAGAGGAAAATCTTATTCTAATTTTAGAAAATGATGTATTTGAATTCAATACTGAATTCAATTTGCAGATTTCAAGTTTGAAGAAAAAATAGTGATGGCTATAATTATAATCAGCAGATGAATGGGATGTGAGACCCATTTAAGTACAAAATATGACCTTAAATTAATTAATTCAGAAAGTTCTGGATGCTCTTCAGACTGTGCTGATGTTTTAACTAGAAATTTTCTTTACAGGAAATATAAATCAAGTCTATGCTATAGTAAAGTAAGGATTATAAAGGAAGCTATGCAAAGTAAACAGTTTTTGTTTTCCCAGCAGTGTCTTGCTGGGTCATTTTTATGAGATGTGTGTGCCTTTCTTGAGTTTTGAATTTATATGGTGAGTAAATGATTTTTTTTCCTGTTCTAAACATCGATTTTCTACTGTGCTACAGAGAGGGATCTAGAGGTAGAACTTCAGGAAACACAGCTGCCCGTATAGTTGAAACATACTTCTATAGAATGGCACCATCTTTTTAAAATGGTTTCTTCTTAGCTTCTCTATATGGAGTAATTTCAAATATATCATAGAACTATTTCTTTTAAATAAAGCATGAAAATAATTCTTCTATTTATTTATTAGCATGAATAGCTTCCAATCTTCTTTTCCCCTACACTGAACACATATTTTGGTCTTTATAGGGAGGGATTTTAATATATAATAAAATTTTCAATTATAAGTAGTATGTCAGAGATTAGTATCTGAATCTGGTACTTAATAATTGTTCTTAGTCATGGTAGAATGTCTTTTCAATTTTGAATTGTTTTTTTTATGTTCTTGAATGTGATAGTCTAAATATAGTATTTATAGTGTCACAGTTATGGAAGAAATAGTTGATAATTTAATGCTTATGAAAATGTATTTGGCTGTCATGATTGTTAAATTCCAAATAGAAGGGACTGGAGAGTGCATTGTTGATAGCATTTGCTGTTCTCACTGAGGACCTGGGTTCAATTCCCAGTACCCACATGGTGCTCACAACCATTCATAACTCTGGCCACTGGGCTTCATCTGAACTTGGGCACTAGCATACATGTGGATACACACAGGCAAAACATTCATACACATAAAATAAAATAAGTAAATCTAAAAGAATCCAAATAGATCTTGAGGAATTTTTAGAACAGTTGACTTAAGAAAAGTTAAGGCTATGGAAGGGGCTCAGTTGATAAAGCAAGTAGAAACATGGAGATGGGACTCTAGATCCTGAGAAGCCCTATAAAGAGTGAGGCAGGTGTGGCAGCCACCTGTAATTCCAGCACACAGGAGGCAGAGACAGGCTCTCTGGGGCAAGATGGCTAGCTAAACTAACTTTTATGGCCAGCTCTGAGTTCAGTGAGAAACCCTGCCTTAAATAGTTATCAAACAAGACACTTGAGATCAGCTTTAATCCTGTACAGATGTTTACTCACGCATACACCTGCACATATGGTTACATCCACACACATACATTTGGCTGTGCATAACACACACACACACACACACACACACACACACACACACACACAGAGAGAGAGAGAGAGAGAGAGAGAGAGAGAGAATGTTTTCTAACCTCCATATGAGTATCCCCTACACATAAACTCATATATACAAGTAAATACATGTTAAAAAAGAAGTAAATGGATAAAGTGAAACCTTTTTTTCTGAAAAAAAAAATCAGCTAAGTAGTAATAAAAAAGGGCCTTTCAGTGCTTAAACTCATTCTGTCAGTGTGTCTGGATTACAAATTAATTGCTTACTATTGAGTATATTCAGTGAGATAAATGGAATGACTGTGAGCATTGTGAGAGAAGGCTATTTATTACCGTAACCTGCCATTATTGTCATCATCACCATCAATAGGCTAGGTTGGAAATATATGGAAAACAGATAGTCACTAATAGATCCTTTAATAGCACTGGTAAAGGTTGATAAGTGATGGGTTACTCAGAAAATTTTCAGAAACCAAATATGTACAGCCACGAAAGTGCTATTGCAACGTGTCTTTTTACAGAGATGTCTGTGGGAGGTATTGCCTCTCTAAGTCCACAGCCCACAGCTAAGCATATGTTGTTGGGTGCTTGGCTTCTGTTGGCCAGCTCAGAGGAAGGACTCTGCAGAGTGGGACAAGAGGGAGAAACCAGGAGGATATGAAAGATTCCATGTACTTCTCCATTTGATTTTACCGTGTTTAATGATGAAGGCTTTCCAAGACTGGTTATTTGTCTCTACATATACATCATATATTTTTAGAAATATTTGAGGAAATAGTTGTCAGTTTGATCACCCTTTCCATAAAATGATTTAGTATATTGAGCTTCTTATTTTGAGCATATCTTTTGGTTTCCTCCCATCACAAGATGAAAATGGTTTCCATTTCTGGCTCCCGAGTATAACTCAGGGACAGTTGGAACACTTGACTAGCATCTAGGCCATGAATTATATCCCAGGCAACAACCTACTTTTTTTCTATGTTCTTATGTTATTTTTTGGAGTAAATGTTCATAAGTTGTCATCATCACTGGAAAATTTAAAATGCTGTATTTTGGATAGCTTTTTTTTCTTTCTTCCTCCCCCAAATCCCCCCAAAAAAACCAAAGACAACCCCCCCAAAAAAAACCTAAAAATCAAAAAAAAAAAAAACCAACACTAATCTTTCTTCAATGAACTTCATTATATAATTTAGCTACATTTTATGTATTGATTTTTCCCCTTCGTTGTTGTCGAAGCTTTACAGTGCCACCAAGCAATTTCCACATAGGTAATAACATTCTAATTTTGGAGAGAAATTGGGTACAAAATTGAAACACGATTACCTTTGAATAGTCTCTGGTGGATTTGGGGTTAAAAATGACAAAGCAACCCTTCTGTAATGTTAAACATTAGCAGTTGTGAATAAAAGGAGACTGCCTTTTGTAAAAGATTTTAATTTGAGGACATTGGGGCTCTCTGAATTACAGAACATCATTATTTTCCACATTATATGTATTTATATATTCAGCAAGTGAAATTAATTACTTGCCTGTTACTGGATGCTCACAATATGGTTCATGTTCTGGGTCTGCCTTCTAACTTCTCCAGCGTGAAGATAATATACATTCCTACTAATTTTTTAAATAGGTAACTGATATAGGAGGGGTAAAGGGTAAGATAAAATAGCAAGTTCTGTGATTGCAGTCACTTATTACCTTCCTGCAGTGCATACTGGGTACATTTGTTTCCTTTTCATTTACTCTTGTACCCCCCTCCCTTCCCTGCACCTGAAAATCCTCTCTAATTTTTTAAGGAATGTTTGTTGACACTGACTGAAATATTCTAGAGAGTGACACCTTAGGCATGCTTTTTAGAATATTTAGTGTTTTAAGTTGGTTTCCAGGGTCTGTTTGCATTAATATGCATATGATATATAGTAACTGGCAAGCAGATATTTGTCATCCAGGTAAAAAAATTTCATTTCTTGGTCTACTTTACATAGGAGGAAGTGTTAGCCAGTGAAATATGAATGGAAATGTTGGGGACATCTTTTATGTTTCCCCTAAAAGGAAAGGAGTTTGGCTTTCTCTGCATCCCACTTTCTCCTTTTTTTTTTCCTGTGACTGGAATGCAGTCAAAATGATAAAAGTTTGGTTTGGTTTGGTTTTTTTGACTCTGAAGTGGAAAACTCTGGAACATCTCCCCTAGATATTTACATGAAAGAGATATAAATTTCTGTTTTATTTAAGCCACTGTTATTTTGAGCTTAATATTAGATCACCTAAATTGATATCCTAATTCAAGTATTAGTAGTTCGTGGCTGTAATCTCATCACTAAGTAGGCTCAGGCAGGATTGCTGCCAATTCGAGGCCAGCCTGGATGATTGTCTTAGTTTCTTTCCTGTTACTGTGACAAAATACCCTAACAAAAAGCAATTTAAGAAAGGGTTTGTTTTAGCTTACAGTTCCAGAGAGATGCAGTCGCTATGGTAGGGAAAAAAGGCAAAAAAGGCATGAGGAGCATAAATCAGCATGTCGCATTGCATCAGGAAACAGATGACTGCTTGCTATGGTCAGCTTGCTTTCTATATTCTGGACTGTCCAGGCTCCCCTACCTGGGGCATAGTCTTGCCCACAGTTAAGATGGGTCTTCTCATAGCAGTCAGGATAATCCCCCACGGACAGGTTTACAGGACATTCTAGATCTGCCAGGTTGACAGTTAACACTAATCACCATAGCTATATGGTGACCTTTAGACCACCCTGAGCTACAGTATAAGACTCGCTCCCAAAAGCAAAACAAAGCAACTCCTTGTCAAATATCATATACTTCATAATATGATTAGTCATTGGCTGAAAGAATAGGCATTTTCTCAAAAAAATCTTAAGGGCAACAAGGTTTTGTATTAACTCAGTTTATCATCTGAAAGCAATTCAGAAAACAGCCAGGCAGCTTTTGCCTTCAAGGTTTGCCCTTCTCTGGGTAATTCCTAAGTTTCTAAGTCAACTAGTTGCAGGTCTTTTCTTCCTACCACCTCAAAATCACAACCCAAAGCCCCATATCTGTCGGATCTTCTAATGAACTCTAAAGATAATTACTGTCTTGGTCTAGGAGTTGAGTTCCCATCTCCCAGAAGGGAGGATATTCTCTCCAGCTTTGGCCAGGGCTCTCTCTCTAGTCAGATAAATTATGGCCCAGGGGCAGTGGCATATGATGTTGTAAAACTGGTATTTAAAGACTGTGACTGGTATCTTCCTGTTCTTCTTAAAGTGTGGCTAGGATGGAAATGAGGATGTCTTCTCTGAGCAAAAGCTTATAACAAAGGTTTTTGAAATGTGTTAATATTTTCTTACTGTTCAACTGGTTCTTTAAAATTTGCAACAGTTGAAAAGACAAAAGAGAGGCTGAGGATGTAGTTAAGTTGGAAAAATACTTGCCTAGCATGTACAAAGCACTGTGCTCAAACTCCAGAATTTCATAAAGCAAGCATTGTTGGCATACATGCCTAGAATCTCAGAATTGGGAAGTGGAGGCAGGAGGATCATTGGTTCACATTGATAGCTACAGTATAGCAACTCTTGACTGGCCTATGTCTGGTCTCCAAAAATGTAAATTAAGAAAAGGCAAACACACTTGAAATATTTTAGGAGGCCTCTTTGTTGATGCTAGATTGTAAGCCCTAAAGTAAAATGCTAACACTACTCAAAACAAAAAGGAGTACTGTAAATCTATAAATTATAATATATACTATGTGATTTAGAAAAAGTAAGTTTTATTATTGGCTAAAAACCCAATAATACATACTGAAGAATAAGTACTTTATTCCTTTAATAGTACTTATGTCATTATATAATATAGTTTTGTTCTGTTTGATACCTTAATCTGAAGTAATTTGGATAGAGTTGCAATAACATATGCTTCCATATTAAATTTGATGTCTGAATTTTGGAATCTCATTTGGACTGTGGCTATTTACATATTGACTAGGATTAAGGTTGCTTATTTGGAGGTATAGTTATAAAAAATGAAGAGTATATATAAAAAGTATTATTCATTTTGCTACAAGATTTTCTTTAAATGCAAATGGAAATGGAGGCAGTTCTAGATGCTTTCATGATAGAATAAAAAATGTAAGCATATATCTATATATGTGTATATATATATATTATACATAGACCTCTGTGTGTGTATGATCATACATGTGCGTGTATGTATATAAAGAGAGATCAGAGAGCCATCTTAGGTGATAGCCCTTACTTTCCACCTTATTCAAGAGGAGGGCCTGTTGACGACTGCCATGTATGCCAGGCTAGCTGGTCCCGAAGCTTTAGTGGCTTTTCTTTTCTAGCCTCCCATCTCTTGCTATGGCATCAGGGATTACTGATAGCTTATGCTATCCCGTCTGGCTTTTTATGTAGGTTTAGGGAATCTGAACTTAGGTCACCAGGCTTGCGCAGTAACACTTTACCCACTGAATCATCTGGCCAGCCTTTTCTTCTTCTTTTGGAAAGGGTCACTATGTAGGTCAGGCTGTCTTTGAACTTTCTGTGTAGCCCAGGCTGTCCTTAAACTCAAGATCTCTATGTGTCAGCTTCCCCAGTGCTGGGCTTATAGATGTGTGCCACCATACTTAGTTCAGAGCACTCACTTTGCACACTGCACCAAGCACACAATCAAAGACTGTTTCTTAGCATTTGTGAAGCACTAGTTGCTATGAATCACATACTTTAAAAAGCAAAGCTCCTGAGACAGATAGGATTCTTGCTTAAGGATTGTGAAGGTACTTGCTAATGTCGGCCATTCCCTTGAATTGGGTGTATTATCTGAGGATGATAACTTGAGGCATATGTGTCTGTTTTGTCTCCCTCTGTAGAGACCATTTCATTTGGGCATTGTAGCTTGTATTAGTGTTCCACAAAAGTGCAAGTTAGAAGTGAGATGTGTGAGGCCAACACTTTGAATTTTCACAGACCATAATGCTTCATTTAAAATAAAATTTAAATTTCATTTCTTGTACAATTTAGTCTCTGGCATTAAATTCCATTTTAGTGTAAGAATTATTTGCAAAAAGAGAGAGAGACAGTATTCAAAAGAAAAAGAAGTGTTTGTGCTATTTCGTATAGGGCCTGGGTTATTGGGACAGGTGGGTATAGGAAAAGTGGGCTGTCAGAGGAATCTGATTCTAGTGAAGTTAAACTTTTATAGCTTGTTCTTCAATGACACCAGTATCAATTTCATCTAATTTAATAAGACATTCTTTTCAAGACATGTCCTCACTATGTTGTCTTGACTAGCCTGAGACTTTCTATGTAGATCAGGCTAGCCTAGAACTCCCAGAAATCTACCTGCTTCTGTCTCTGAATGCTGGGATTAAAGGGATTTAAAGCCCTGTCCCATGTCTTGCTCTAATTTGGAAGTTTAGTGGCATTACCACTTTTCTTTAACATTTTCAAGATTTTCTAATATCCACGAATCAAACAAAACACTAGATACTATTACATTTGAGTGCTCAGTCCCAACAATAGTGCTCAAAGTATTAGTAAATATAATTTTGTCTTTTAAAAAACCAGAGAAAGACTAGGGAGGTAGCTCAGTAGGTAAAATATTTGCCATGCAAGCATGAAGACCTAAGTTCAATTTCCAAAACTCACCTAAGAAACAAAACGAAGACAGGAAACTAAACCAGGTGTAGTGGTGTGTGTGTGTGTGTTTACTTCGTTGTTGGGGAGGCTGAGACAGGTGGAGCCTGGGGCCTTGCTCCTCAGCATACTCTAGCTCAAGGGCAAGTTCCAGGCCAAATTAAAAAAAAAATCTTGTCTCAAAAAAACAAGGTCAAGCTGCCCATGGTAGCTTAGGTCTTTAATACCAATATTCAGGAATTAATGGCAGGTGTCTCTCTGAGTCTGAAGCCAGCCTGATCTATACTTCAGGTTCTAGGCCATTCAGGGCTATATAATGATATCATGTCTTTCAAAAAAGCTGGATGGCATACATGAAGAAGAACACAGGAGTTCGACTTCTGACCTCCCAATGCATGCAAGCACACAAACATGCTCACACAAACACATGTAGACACACAGAAGCAGAGTGAATAAAGGTTAAGTATATATTTGCATATACATATATCTGTATTCATTGGCTTTGCCTCTCTTCATGCCTTCCTTTCTTTGAGTTGCTATCTGTTGGCATTTCGTTATTACAATATAGCTTTGTCCCTATCCATTTTCCTTGTGTTTTAGTAGCCCTTAAATAAGTGCATGGACTCAACATTACGGTCCTGTGCCACTTGCTTCAGAGTACAATTTCTTAAATATGTCTTGAAGGAGACCAAATAACCCTATCAAAAAATGGGGTACAGAGCTAAACAAAGACTTCACCTGAAGAAATTCAGATGACTGAGAAACACCTTTAAAAATGTTCATCATTAGTCATTAGAGAAATGCAAATCAAAACAACCCTGAGATTTCACCTCATACCAGTCTGAATGGCTAAGGTTAAAAACTCAAGGGACAGCAGATGTGGAGAAAGAGGAACACTCCTCCACTGCTGGTGGGACTGCAAGCTGGTACAACCACTCTGGAAATCAGTCTGGCGATTCCTCAGAAAACTGGACACTATACTTACGGAGGACCCAGCCATACCACTCCTGGGCATATACCCAGAAGATTCCCCAGCATGCAATAAAGACACATGCTCCACTATGTTCATAGCAGCCTTATTTCTATAGCCAGAAGCTGGAAAGAACCCAGATGTCCCTCAGCGGAGGAATGGATACAAAAAATGTGGTATATATACACAATGGAGTACTATTTAGCCATTAGAAACAATGAATTCATGAAATTCTTAGAGAAATGGATGGAGCTGGAGAACATCATACTAAGTGAGGTAACCCAGTCTCAAAATAATACCCATGGTATGCACTCACTGATAAGTGGATATTAGCCTAGAATCTTGGGAAACCAAAGACATAATCCACATATCAAATGATATTCAAGAAGAAGGAAGGAGTGGACCCTGGTTCTGGAAAGGTTCAATGCATCAGTGTAGGGGAATACCAGAATAGGGAAGTGGGAAGGGGTGGATGGGGGAACAGGGGGAGAGAAAAGGGCATGTGGGACCTTTGGGGGGCGAGGAACCAGGAAAAGGGAAATGAAATGTAAATATAGAATATATCCAATAAAAAAATATGTCTTGAACGTTATATCTTCTGGATGTCAATTACCTTGTTTTTACTTATTAAAATACATTTATTTTGCCTTTATACCTGAAACAGTAAACAGGTTTTGTTTTGTTTTGTTTGTTTGTTTTTGTCAGTAGTTTGAATGTTGAATTGTCATGATGCTGCCTCCTTTTCTTCCCTTCCTCTCTGTCTCCCTTAATTCTTTGACATGTTCTTGTTATGTGGCCTAAACTGGTTTGGAAGTCACTTATGTAGCCCAGGTTGGCCTTGCACATGTGTTCAGCCTCCTGTAGTGCCAGCACTCTGCCTATGTGCTACCAACTCTTGATTTCTATTGTTTCTAACCAGAAACCAGCTATTGACCTTGCCTTGTATGTGACAAGCTGGCTTTACTGCTTTTACCATTTTCTGTTTTTCAGTTTGAGTGCATGTCTTCTTGTGTTTATTCTATTTGAAGTGTGTCCAGGTCCTTAGATGTAGTGCTAGTTACTGCTCTATTGCTGAGAAGAGACACTAAGGCAACTCTTATGTAAGAGAGCATTTAATTGGGGGCTGGCTTAACAGTTCTACTAGAGGTTTAGTCCATTATTAGGGTGGGGTGTGTGGTGACTTTCATGGCTCTGGAGTAGTAGATGGCATGGCCAGAATGTTTGAACATATCCAGGATTTTTGTAACATGGCCAGAATAATGTTTAAACAAATAGCAGGGATTTTTGTGGTCCAGTGAAGTTGACACATGCAATTAACTAACACAGTATGCTCAAAGGTAGCACCCGTTTTTCTGAGGACTGTTTATTTCTTGTCATTCTGTTTTCTTCTTCAGATTGCATGATCTTTGTCAGTACAGTCTACAAGTTCACTGATTCTTCTGCCACCTAAATATCTGGAGCCTCTTTAATGAGTTTCTAAAATCATTAAGTCCAAAGTGTAGGATACTTTTCAGTGTACAGAAATATTGTAAAGGAAGTAAAGTTCCATCTGCTCCTCCCTTTACCATCTTACTTTAGTGGTATATATTCATTACAGTTTATGATTTGTCAATTTATAAATTATTGATTTATTGATTATTAATACTGCTAATAAAGCTTACAGACTTCATTCAGGCGTCATTTGTATTCTGAACTGAGAATTCAAGAGAGGTAATAGCCAAATGCCTTTAAGCAAAAAGATTTTGCTAACAGTTCTATAAAACTCAAACTGTCTTTTTATTAAAGGAACCCATTGGAATTCCTTTCTGTGTTTTTATTTTAATTTGCACTAATTTAGTGTGTGTGTGTGTGTGTGTGTGTGTGTGTGTAGGCACATGTGTGCATGTGGACGTCAGAGGACAACTTCTAGATATGGACTCTCCTCTTTGACCATGTGGGTTCCAGTGATGGACTCAGGTTGTTAGGTGTGGCAGCAAGTAGTGTCTTTACCTGATGAATCATTTCACCATCCCTCCATTTTGTCTCATACATTGGATGTGACCTAGGTCATAAATAACTAATAACTAAGTGACAGTGAAATAATAAGAGTAAATTATAATTTCTCTGCTCTGTTCTATTAGGAATGGATCTCTCAAAACCTGATTTCTTTCTTTATTAAATTTCTCAAGTTTTATTAATTCCAATGGTTTTTAAAGGAGGGGGACTATAAATTCTTACACCTCCTGCTCTTACAGGGTTTTTCTCATATACTTATTTAAATGCTTATTGTTTGTCTACAGATTGATTTCCTTTAGGCAAATGATAATTTCCTGAGAAGTAGATATCATACCCCAGAGCCTAGCCCATGCATATAACATAGGCACTTCATTAAAGAAAACACACAAAAAGATAAGAACTAAATCAAGATTTTCTAAGATTTTGTCTTAGGGTAGAGAGATCTCAGATTCATTATCTTTCCTGTCAAAATTCTCTCCGAAGTGCTCAAAAATTTTCATTTTAGATTTTTTTCTGTTAACCAAAGAAGTTAATCACAGCCCTTATTTATGAAAGAAAGATAAAATCAAAGAAAAGTAATGGTCTTGGAATAAGCTGTCCTAACAATTCATAAATAAGAATTAACAACCATGTATATTTATAACAACAGTAACTGTCAGGGAATGAACTTATAAAAATATTACTCCTCTGTAGATTATCCATAATATATTTTATAGTTCCACAAATTTAATTATTTGTGGGTTGGATTTTTGTTTTGGTTTGGCTTTTGTTTTCTTCTGTTTTTCAAGACAGGGTTTCTCTGTATAGCCCTGAGTGTCCTGAAACTCATTTTGTAGACCATGCTGGCCTAGAACTCACAGAGATCTGCCTACCTCTGCCCCCCAGTGCTGGGATTAAAGACCTGTGCTACCACTCCTGGCTATTATTTGTGTCTTTAATTCCATGCAGAAAACATTGTAAAGCCCTTTGAAATACCAGTCATCACCTTCCTTTATGGGGACTTAGAGAACCCGAAAGCTGGAACTTATATGTTCATTCCAACACAGAGAAAATTCATGCAGGTGTTAGAAACAGCTTTGGAGAGTTTGCTTCATAGCAGGGTAGGTGAAGCATGGCATAGCTTGCCATGGAGCTGATTTCATCATGGGATCGTCATTTTTCTCTAAATAACTACTACTTAACTATAGATGCAAGATTCAGTCTTTTAAAAAGACCCACACTCAATGTATATATTAACTTATCTGCTATTTCAGTTAGTCCGGTTAGCATAGCCTAATTTTAAATATCACAAGTAACTTTTTAGTTCCTGGCATTGATGTGGCTTCCTTTGAAGATGAGACATCATTATCTCAACAATCGAAGTCCTGTGAAGATGACGAGCAGTCAGTCCCCACGCACTTCTTGTTGGCACAAACTCTTCCTACCAGAACTCCAATTTCTGTTTTTCAGAGAATACTGATAAATCTGAACACCATCTTTCACTAATTATGTGACCAAAACCAAGTCATTTTTACATCTTTCAGCCTGTGTTTTCACTCTTTAAGAGGAAATAATAGTATCTGAACAAGAAAATAGTCTAATAAAGAAGATTGAGGTTCTATATATAAAAAGAACAATCATCATTAATTGGGTAATGACAGCAGTATAACAGTAAATGACAGAAATAAAGCAAATACCTCTATTAAGTGGGATTTATCATCTTAATTAGAAGCTTGTACTTAAAGGGGTTTCCCAAGTGACACAAGTAATTTATGTCAATTTACCAAAAGGGATGGGAAATTCATAAAATATCATTAGCACTTTTGGGGGATGCTGAGAGGAGCCAGTCTTGCGATGTAGCCTCAGGCTGCCCTTGAACTTTGTACTAAATGTTGGGATTAAGCCGGGCGTGGTGGCACATGCCTGTAATCCCAGCACTTGGGAGGCAGAGGCAGGCGGGTTTTCTGAGTTCGAGGCCAGCCTGGTCTACAGAGTAAGTTCCAGGACAGCCAGGACTACACAGAGAAACCTTATCTCGAAAAACAAAAAACAAACAAACAAACAAACAAAAATGTTGGCATTGCAGACATATACGACCCTGTCAATCTCATCTTAGTCTTGCCACTTGTTACTCATTAAATTGTTTACAAAGAACAGATATTAAATTGAACAGCATCATTGAAATATTTGGGGCTGGAGAGATGATAGCTCAGTGGTTAAGAAACTTGTTACTCTTCCAGAGGACTCCAATTCAATTCCCAGCACCCACACAGTGTTTCACAATTTAGTATAATGATTAGTGCTTCATTCTTCATTTCTGTATCATTTCTCCACGTGTGTGTGTGTGTGTGTGTGTGTGTGTGTGTGTGTGTGTGTGAGAGAGAGAGAGAGAGAGAGAGAGAGAGAGAGAGAGAGAGAGAGAGAGTGAGTAGAGGTCAGAAGCTAGCCTTGAGTGTCATTAGTGCCATCCACATTTTTTTTAATTGAGACAGAATCTCTCATTGACCTGGAACCTGCAGGATTTCTCAGATCTTGTAGATTTTACATTTCCAAGGCAAGCAGTTTACTGACCAAGCCTCACCTAAGTTTACAATGAACATACAGACAATCATTACTTTGATGTATACAGGTGTTTTGCCCACTTGTATGCCTGTGTACAAGTGTGCACTGCTCACGGAGGCTACAACAGGAATTGGACCCCTGGAATTGGAGTTACTGATTGTTTTGAACAACCACATAGGTGCTAGGAATTGAACCCAGGTCCTCTGCAAGAGCAGTAAATGCTCCTAAGTTCTTTTTTTTTCTCAATTTTTTAATTCGATATACTCTTTGTTTACATTTCAAATGATTTCTCCTTTTCTGGCTCCCCTCTGCCCAAAAGTCCCATAATCCCTCTTCCCTCCCCCTGTTCTCCCATCTACCCCTTCCCATTTCCCTATACTGCTGCACTGAGCCTTTCCAGAACCAGGGTCCACTCCTTTCTTCTTGTCGGACATCATTTGGTATGTGGATTGTGTCTTTGGTGTTCCAAGAGTCTAGGCTAATATCCACTTATCAGTGAGTGCATAACCATGTGTGTTCTTTTAAGACTGAGTCACCTCACTTAGTATGATGTTCTCCAGCTCCATCCATTTCTCTAAGAATTTCATGAATTCACTGTTTCTAATGGCTGAATAGTACTCCATTGTGTATATATACCACATTTTTTTGTATCCATTCCTCCGTTGAGGGACATCTGGGTTCTCCTAAGTTCTTAAGTGACTTGTGTGGGAGTTTCTAGCTTGATAACCACACAGAAGTTCTAAGAGGAAGCATGCTGTGAGAGATGTGCAGTCCCCTGCCCCACATGGTTTGCCTCGTGAAGACCTTCCTTCAGGCTATTTCATCATTATATAACCTGTAATAAAGCAGTGACTATAAGTAGAATTTTCTCACATTCTTGAGCAAAGTTTGAACCCAAGGAGAAGGTATGGAAAACCCTGAATTTGTCCTCATGTCATATAGCTACTCTGGGGCTAGAGACATGTGGCTGATGTTTTAGATGGGATAGTCTTGTTGGACTAAGCCCTTCAACCTGTGTGGATTGAATTGTAGGGCAGCCAGCTGGTGTTAGTATCAGAGAACTGGTATTGGAAGGGGTAGGGTGGGAGGATGGAAATGCCCTGCAGATACATACTGTCAGGGAAGCCCTACAGGTCCTCACAGGTGTCTCCAGTTTACAAATGAAAACAAACACAAGCTCTCAGAGACTGCACAGCTCCACATCAAGTTATTCTATGGTAACATGGGAACTCCAAGCTGCTCTTGTCCTGTTTTGTCCTTTCTTGAAATTGTAATCTGCTTGAGGGAAAGAACCAATCTTTTCTTTTACTTAGGTTTTATCATTTGAATTTCATTGCTTACATCATTTATTGATCTTAAAGAAACTGTAGTTTTTACTATTTAACCTTTGAAAGTTAGCACAGACAGCTGAGAAAGTGTAAAGGTTTTTTGTTTTTTGTTTTTTTTTTGTTTGTTTTTTTGTTTTTTGCTTGATTTTCTTCTTTTTTTTTTAAAAAATAGGACACAAGTATCTTTAAGTAAAAATAACTTTCAGTCAATTTGGAAACTATCCCAGGCTTACTCTTGATGTCTCAGAAAGTTGTTGCTGTCTAGTTATTACCACTTGGTTTGCATCTTTAACGTAAGTGACCCTCACAGGGCTAGCGCTTAATCGCCAGCTGTTTGGCAGGCAGTGTTCTATTTGTTCTGGTTTTGCTATTTTGTGGAAACCTTCTGAATTGTACTCAATCACTCCATACTTACCTTGTAAGTGATTTAGAATTGTAATAAGACAAGGGGTAGATTTTACAGATTTCATATTGATCCACCTGTGAACTGATCTTTATTATTGAGAATTTTAGTAACCATTCTCAGTTTGCAAGGCTCAGAGTGCTTAGAAATGAATTTGTGGACTTGAAAACAGTAAGGAACCTCAGAGATCATCTAGCAGAGGGGTCTCAGATTTTAACTAAGAGGTTAAAATTAGCCAAGTATCAACCTGGACATTTGTCTTGGTGAGAGAAATTTAGGTTTCAGAAATGTATTATACAATTTTCAGTGTGGGACTATGAGGACTAGGAGTCTGGAGATCAGATGAGAATGTCAGTTTGTCAATGTATTAACACTGTAGCCTGGAAGCTTTTGGAGTTTTCCATATTGTTGACTTTGAGATTTTATGGTGTCTTCAAGACTAGTAACTTCTTATATGTTGTTTTAAAAGATTGTGTGTGGGTGTGTTTGTGTGTGTGTGTGTGTGTGTGTGTGTGTGTGTAGGTGCCTGTCAAGGCCAAGTGATCAGATCCCCTGTAGCTGGAGTTACAGACAGTTGTGAACTACCTGATGTGGGTGATCCAAACTAAAGTGTCCTCTACAAGAACAGCAAGCTATACCAAGACATCTGCCTAAGCCCTCTTCATCTTCCACTGTGTAGGTTTCTTTGCTTGTTTGTTAGTAGATTTTGAGAGATTTAAAATTAGCAATAATATCACAATATGATTGTCAATATGTTCTTAGGTAGAACTGTACAAAGCAAAATGTCATTTAATTAGAATACAGCTTTTTCCATTTATTGTTTGTGTCTGTGCACCGGAGCACATGCCATGTTAAAGCAAGCAAGTCTAGCTCAGAGGACAGCTTATAACTCTTGTTATAAGAGTTGATACTTTCCTTCTGCTATGTGAATCTTAGGGATCAGATTTAGGTTTTTAGACTTGGTGACAGACAGGTCTCTTTACTCACTAAGCCTTCTTACTTGCCCTAGAATATAGTATTAAGTATAATTCAAGATTATTCAAAAATAAGATAAAACATTATGAATATTTTATTAGTGTATTTCACTTTTGACTCTCACTTAAAATAATTGAATGACTGTAGACAGGCTCCTATGATATGTTTGGACTGCTTGCTTTGTGTGAGTGGGGGAGGGGGAGGTGCTACTGCTGGAACACAGGACCTCCACACATGTTAAGCAAGTACTTCTACTGAGCTGTATCCCACCCTCATTCTCTTGTTCTTGGCAACAATACTGTAGTGATTAATTTGTGTGTGCATCATATGTGTGTCTTTGTGTATAGACTCCTAAAAATGTTATTCCTGTGTCAAAATGTTTGTCTTTAATTTTGGTTTTGTCAAAAATTGTGTCACTATAATTTCCTACTAGCATTGAATGCGCAAGCTTAATTTCCTCAGGTTCTCAATATGGTATGTTTACTCTTGGTTGTTGCCAATCTGAAAAATCATATCTCAGTATGATTATTTTTCCATCTCTCTGTCTGTCTATTGTACACACACAGACACACACAGACACACACATACACACACACACACACACACACACACGTGCGCAAACAGAGAGAGAGAGAGACAGAGAGACAGAGAGACAGAGAGACAGAGACAGAGAATATGAATGGTTAGAGAACAACTATTGGATTTGATCTCTAGGACCCACTCAGTTTGTTGGCCTTGGCAGCAAACACCTTTACCCACTTATTTTTCTGGCCCCAACTTTCAGTTTTTAATATATGTATAGCCAAGTAACATTATATTTTTCCCATTTATTTATTTATTTAACATCCTAATCACTGTCCCCCTCTTACTTCCATCCTCCCTCTCCTCCTCTGAGAGAGTAGAGGCCCCCCTCCCCTGGGTATCTCCCCATCCTGGCCCATCAAGTCACTACAGGACTAGGTCCATCCTCTTCTACTGAGGCCAGACAAGGCCTGACCCAGGTGGGAGAACAGATGCCACAGACAGGCTACAGATTTAGGGACAGCTTCCATTTCAGTTGTTGGACTTACATGAAGATCTAGCTGCACATCTGCTACATATGTGCAGGGGACCTAGGTCCAGTCCATATATGTTTTTTGATTGGTGGTTCCACCTCTGGGAGCCCCCAGGGTCCAGGTTAATTGACTCTGTTGGCCTTCCTGTGGAGCTCACATTTTATATATATAAAAGAGTCAGTTTTGTTTTCCTTTCTATGACTTCGTATTTTTGATTATTTTAATTGACTTAATCATTTATTGTGTGTGTGTGTGTGTGTGTGTGTGTGTGTGTATGCATGAACATGCATGTAATAAAACAAAGGAAAACTTTCAGTAGTTGTTTCTATCCTTCTACTATGTGGGTTCTAGAGATTAAACTCAAATGGGAATTGAATTTAGGTCATCAGACTTAACAACTAGTGCCTTTACCTGAACAGCCTTCTTACAGGCTCCACACTAGATGCACACTAATTGGTCATCCAATGCCAAATGGCCAGCGCTGAAAACATACATACAAGAAACATTATATAGCCTAAAAACATAAATACAAGTCACATTGTGCAGGCTGTAAACATACATACAAGTAACATTATAAAGACGGAAAACATGCATACAGGTAACATTATACAGCCTGAAAACATATATACAAGTAACCTTATACAAACTGAGCAGATTGTACTTAAGTATTTGTGTGTGTGTGTGTGTGTGTGTGTGTGTGTGTGTGTGTGTGAGAGAGAGAGAGAGAGAGAGAGAGAGAGAGAGAGAGAGAGAGAGAACAGTTAATGGAAAAAGGAGCCATGAATTTGAGCGAGAGCAAAGGAAGATCCATGGGAGGATTGGTGGGAGGAGGAGAGGGAAGGAAATGATATAATTATATGAATTGAAAACAATTGGGCTGCTGCTCTTAGTTGAACAGAAGGATTGGGGACTTTTTATTTGTTAGAATGTTGACTCTGTAATATAAATAGATTTTCTTCCTCAGGTTTTTATTTCTATTTTTCTCGTTTTCATTTTTATGGATATCTAAACTCAGACAGAACATGAGTAAAATGGTGTTCTGGATCATTTTTCTTTTAAAAATATGAATAATAACATTTTTATGTCACCCTTGTATCTCTGCCATACCTTTTGACCCTCTAGGAGCTTCTTGTGTCCCATGATAAAAACTGTAGCATGGAAAATGCATAGTTTTGAACCAATGAGTAAAGGTGCTTGTCAGCAAACCTGATGATCTCAGAACTCAAACTGTGGAAAGAAAGGACCTGCTTCTGCAGGTGGCCCTCTGACCTTTATACACACATATATGCACATGCGAGAGAGCACGTGCACACACACACACACACACACACACACACACACACACAGGCACGCACGCACCCAGGGAGGCTAGGTGTATCTATCTCTTAGAGGTAGGAGTTAGCGGAATTGTAAGCCTCCAGAGCAACAGCAAGTCTTCTTGCCCACCTCTCTCACACAGTATTCTTTAAAGTCTTGAACTTCAATTCCTTCCATCCTTTTTTGCTATTAAGGATGAAGTAGTTGTTGTTTCTTTGAGTAGGGATACAGCCACTAGGATCAAGCTTTCTGGTATAGTATACCAAAAATCTAGGACGTTCCCAGCTCTTAAGTTTATTTTGAATGTGTTGTTGTTTTTTTTTTTTTCCTGGAGTAGGGGACACAGTCACTTGGATCCCATTTCCTGGTGCATGTCAGTGTACCAAAATCTAGGAAGGTCCAAGCTTTGTAAGTTTATTTTAAATTTAGTCATTTAGGATTTGGGGTTCAAAATATCATTTTGTGGTAACCTTGGTAAAACTTGACCTTTACATTTTTATATAGTTATCTTCAAAAACAACTTTAACTTCTAAGGTATCTTAAATGGTTGGCATAGTATTATTATGGTCTCTGAGTTTTTCTTGCCCTATTTTAGCTCCTTTGTCTTAGTGTGATTCCCCAAAGCCTTCTTTGGAAGAGCTTGTTTTTAGTAGGACTGGCAGTGTTGGGAAGGGAGGATCGAATTGGTATTGGATTAGTGCATTTCCTTCCATGTAGAAAGACTGGAAAGGACAAAGCAAGGTACGTGTCTGTTAGGTTGAACTTTTCACACTAGCAAGTTCTGTGTAACTCATGCTTGACAGGTAGGTGCTTGATGGAATGATAGGGACTAAATTTTAGAGGCGAGAAAGCAAAGAGTGAAGCCGAGTGAAGACCCTGTCATGGGAGGGTCACTTGGTCCTGTGCGGGAAGAAGGCTGAAGTAGAGAGGACTCTCTTCTCCCCATTTAGCTGCGAAAAGTCTCCACAAGAAGGTAATTATGAGAGTTTTCACAGGGTCGTGCTTTCTACACAACTGGTTTCCTTCTTCTATCCATAGACCCTGAGTTGTTAAGTTGCTTTCAAATCCTTTAAATTCTTCTATTATTACAAATTTAGTCATGTACCGAATTTATTCCTGTGCAATCTTCAGTGACAAAATGGTTTCCTCATTTGTATGTCCAAAAACAATGCCAGGAACAAAAAAACAAAACTCATGATTCAACTGATTTTGTTCTCTCTTTGAAGAGAAGAAAAGATCTGTTGTGATGAAGATTAGAATTTCAGCAACAAAGCGAACAATATAGGCCCGGGCAGCTTTTAAATTCGGTGCTCATAATTTCTGAAGTAAACTCTAAGTCTTATTTTTCTGTCAGTTCTCATAGCTACCTGCTTCCAAGGTTGTTTAATTCTAGGGCTGATGAGCTAGCTCAGTGGGTAAAGGCACTTGCCACACAAGCCTGACTTGTTTTGGTTCCCAGAACCCACACCATGGAGGGAGAGAACAGAATTCAGTAAGTTGCACTCTAATCTCTCCGTGTGTGTGTGTGTGTGTGTGTGTGTGTGTGTGTGTGTCTGTCTGTCTGTCTGTCTGTCTCTCACTAAATAAATAACTGTAATGATTTTTAAATTCTCCTATCTAGGTGTTATTTGTTACTGTGACATTTGCTTATTTGTTGTTAAAGTTGATGCCTAGAAACCTCAAGTCTTGTCTTTGGAAGGTACCGTAGAGGACATCTTCTTTAGTACAAGACTGCTTTCTATCAGGGACCAACTGTTTGCAGCCACCCCTTCCTGCCACCTGCTGGTCTCCTCTGTGTTTGTTCTGCTTTAGAGATACAGGCCCTCTCTGTTCCTTAGCTTATTAAGTTCTTCTTTGTATTGCCCTGAATGTTCTTCTCCTGACCCCGTGTACCCATGGCTTACTTCTTTCCATAGAACAGAATGTGCTTTCTCTGACAGATCCCTCTCAGATCACTTATCTAAAGGACCCTTTCCTGACATCTGCCATGGCTTAATTTTTCTTGTAATAATTGTCACTGTAAATTTATCATGTTTGTTTGTTGCTCGCATCCTCTTAGCATTATAAAAGCAAGAGGCAGGCTGGTATTCACCGGCGTATACCAAAGCCTTTCTACCATCAGATGGGCTGTTGGAGGCAGCTGACAAGTATGACCAGTGTGAGCAGAATAAATATGACTGCTCCTTGCCTAATCACTGCTGTGCTGAAATCTGTTTCCGTTTCTTTCTTTAACTTCTACTGGTAATCTTAATTCTACTCCATGAAATAAACCTCCACTTGGACTTCCTTTTTCTCAACAAGTTCAGATGGGATGCCAGTTCTTTTTCATAGAAGACAGACTCAGTTTCTTCATTAGCTTCCTCATTGGGTGTGATTTGAGGAGTGTTTTAAACTCTGGTTTATCTGTCCCTTAGAGATATTTTGGCTTTGTTACTGTATCTAGCAATGAACATAGTACACCGTGTGGAACCTAAGCCTCAGTGACAGAATGGACATAGCATCTTTGTTTAAGTCATTAATGCAGTGCACATTTGCATCCAAATAAATGGCTAAGAAATTAAATATATATGGTGTCTTAGGGTCATTGTGAATTCTTAAGAACATGTTTTATGATTGAATATAGTAGCATAGAAATTCCTAAAACACAAATATACAATCGGGGATAAGTATAAGTAAATTGTTAGTTAAGCCAGTAATTAAATAGAAATGACATCTCCAAAAGATGGTATGTTGGCTATTCTCCATTTTACTGCTCCCTAGAGGTAATTAATATCCTGGTTTTTGTAACAAACATATAATCACATATATACCTATATGTTATGGCTTGTGGCTTAGTTTTTCTCTTTTAACATTGTACATAAAAGGAATGACGTTGTTGCTTTTATTAGTTTTCTGTTGTACAAGTTGCCACTAGTGTTCCTCTAAATATCTCCCATATGTATGAGCTCACAGTTCTGTGAGGCAGAAATGGACGCTGACATGGTTGAGTTTTCTATTCAGGACATTCTGAGGCGGACACTCTGCCGCTTGTATTTGCTTTTCTTTTGGTAAGTAGGTTCTCTCTCTGCAGTCCCAGACTAGCCTCAGACTCAGTTCTCCTGCCTCACCTTTCCAAATGCTAGAGTTACAGGTGTGTTCAGAGTCTACCAAATCTAGCTTAAAACAAACAAATAAAAACAAAAAAATGTAAATTGTAACTGATTTCCAAGGTCCAACTTCACCCTTTTTTAAACCCAATTAAATATGTTTCCTATTTTCAGAATTTCTGGCACGAATGATTTTTCTATATCATATGCATTCATTTTAACCTTGAGATTGATACTTTTGCATTTTTGATGTATGTATATCAGATTCTTAGTTTTCTTCTTTAAAAATAAGCACTTTTTTTGTATAGCTTTATCTCACATGTGTGGAGGTCAGGGGTCAAGGCAATCTATAAAAGTGGTTTTTCCTTCCATGCTGTGGGTCCTGGGGATTGAACTCCGGGTGCCCAGCTTGGTGCCAAGTGTCGTTACGTGCAAAGGCATATCATCCTCTGGCCCCTGGCAGTTTCCTCTTCTAAGTATTGATTTAGTTTCTTGCTATCAATTTGTGGCATTGTAAATTTTAAATGTTAGGACTTTTTGTTTGACTCACTAATGAATAGGATGTTTGGGGGATTATTATTATATTCATATTTTTCAATTATTTCTTTTGTGTTTGACTTCTTCCATGTTTTAGGTATGGAGAGAGAATATCCTCTGATTTCAGCCCTTGTAGTTTGGTTTGAATCACATTATGGCCTAGCATGCCATAATGTGCAAGTGCTAGAGAATTAAACAAAATGTATTATGTAGGTTATTTGATGCTTTAAGAAGCCATCTAGGATTTTCTGAACGCTGACACTTTTCTTTCTCATTGAGTTCTTTTGGCATTAGTCTCTTGTTTTACTATTCTAGCCCACTGAGTTTTGTCTCTCACCCTTTGGACCATCCAGTCATCAAAATGCTTGCTCTTCCTCCCCCTTTTTTCTACCTTAGTCCTGCAGTTATTTCCTGAGCTTTCCTGATCATCCGACTCTTTCAGAGCCCCGTGAGTCCCTTGCTGTCTCAGCTGTCTGTCTTAGCTCTTGTTTGTGGGATCTTACCTTGTGTTTCTGCCTGTCATTGTTTCCAGTCTGTCCACTGTAAATGAGAAATGGTTTGTGATACTAACACAAGGTTTAGGTTGGTGCTCTATTCTCCTAAGATGAACAGTGACACTCCCAATCTTAATATGGAACTCTCTTAGTCTAAGGTACATTTAGAGGTTTTATCTGGATCACTGGGATGACATAAGGCCACATTTCTGCTCTGTCCAAGGGCTGACGTATTGCTGGTTTCCTTTGTCTAGAGGTGGTAGCTAGAACTCTTTTGGGCTTCAATTTCAAATGACTAGTGATGTACCAAGCTTTGTCCTTTTGAAACACCCTTGACTTTGATATTCGTACCCCTATATCAGTAAGGATTTCATAAGTAACCTGTTTTTCCTTCACCGCCCCTCCACCCCCATTTTTCAACTTCCAAAAGGGATCAAAACAGTTTAGAGTGGTTTGGGCTACCTCTCCAGGTTCTATTCTTTTGCCTCGATTTGAACCAGATACTTCTTTATAATCTTAACTATCATAGCTTTAGAGTTCCTTTTTTTAAAAAAGTATTTTCCCCAACATTTGTATCTGTCCTCAAAGACACATTTCATCCAAGTTACATAATTTGCCATTAACAGAAGCTAAAGTGTCTTCGTTTTCATTCCATTTTTCTCTTTTAAGATTAATCAGTGTTATTCAGCTAAATTTGGCACAGTTTTTTTTTTTTTTTGCCTCAGTACAGATACTGGTAGTTACAACACAGATTTTGACACCTATGGTATGTATGTGCTGGCATATTTAAATTGGGATTCTCAGTTTACCTTATTTGGTTTGCCACAAAGACTAGGTAGTAACATCTTTCCTGTATCTCTTGCTGGGTACTAGTTCATCTTAGTGGGGATCATTTACTTGTTACCTCAGTTCCTTTGAAGTAAATTATATCGTAATTTTCAGAAGAAAGGATGTTTAGATGTTTCCTGGATCTTTCAAACCAGCCTTAGAAAGTGAAGATTAACTCTCCAAAATATTCTGAGCATCTTTTAACTGAACGTGCATCTTCATAAAGCTGTCTTCTTATCACTGCATTCTCAAGCATCACCACTTTTCCTCGCTCTGTACAGTGAGAAGCTCTATGGGAGTGAGAGCCTGGAGTACTTAATTCACTACAGCCCTGTGTGTCTTTTCAATCTATCAGTTAGTTATTATGTCTGTCTGTCTGTATGTATGGTGTGTGTGTGTGTGTGTGTGTGTGTGTGTGTGTGTGTGTTTACTATGGGGACATGAGAGTAGAGGTCAGAGGTCTGATCTTTCCTTCCCTGGGTTCCAGGGATCTGAACTTAGGTTGTCAAGCTTGCAGTGGCAAGTGCTTTCCAGCTGATTCATCTCACCAAGATCCTTGTGGGTCTTACTTACCATTTCCCTGAAACATGGGAGACAGTCTGGAAATGAATCTTTAAATAAATAATAGACTATTTGTCCCTTTTTCCAAACTGTAACATTGTAAGACAGGTATCTGAACATATGCCTGTGATACCAGCACTTGAGAGACTAAGGAAGGAAGAAAGATAACCATGAGCTAGACGCCAGCCATCTCAAAAACAACAACAAAGGATTATAACATAATTTTTACTGAATATTATAGTAACCCCTTAAATCGGTGGTTTCAATCTGTGGGTCAGGACCCCTTTGAGAAACCTTTCTCCAAAAATATTTGCAATTCATAACAGCAGCAAAATTAGTTATGAAGTAGTAACAAAAAGAATGTTATGGTTGGAGTCACTGCAACATGAGGAGCTGCATTAAAGGGTCACAGCATTTAGGAAGGTAGAGAACCACTCACTGCACTAGAGAATTGTGTGTAGATGGAAGAGGCATGTTTTAGTTTTCTGAAGAAAGTATAATGAAAGGTGGTCAGTGTGAGTGGAGCCAGGCTAGCCACACTGGGAACTAGCAGATGCTCTCTGAGGATGGATTCAAGGTATGTGGCTTACAGATGGACTTCAGCTTCTACCTTTGATGTTATGGAAAGTCATTCTAGAGTTTGCAGTGAGATGTAGCATGACCCAACTTACTGTAACATTACTCCGGGTCCTATCAGGACTGTAAGAAGTTGGAGGGATATTGTAATATTGATATTACTTATTCTTTGTGTTCATATCTGTCTGTTCCACTGTCTTAATTTGCCTGTGGTGGTGTAGCTCTGTTAGAACTCTCAGTATATTCTGTAGAGTATTCAGGAAACCCCCCTCCTTGGCCTGACTTCCATTCTTTTTTTTCTTCTTATAAAGGAGTATTATTTCTACTTGTAACAATACTCTTCCATACAGATTTTATTTGTGCACATGAGTGCAGTACCCTCAGGAGGCCAGAAGAGGGCGGTAGATCTATTGGAAATGTTGTAAGCATTTGTGAGCAAACTTATGTATGCGCTAGCAACCAAACATGGATCCTTTGCAAAAAAAAGTTCTCTGAACTACTGAGTCATCTCTTTCGCCCCAATATATTTAATTAAAACCAAGCAAAGTTGTGTCTGATAACTCACATTATTACCTGATTGAAGGTATTTCCTTTTTTTTTTTTTTCTTTTTGAGCATCTCACCATGCAGACCTGGCTGGCTTTGAGCACACAGAGATCCTCCTGGAGAATGCTGGGATTAAAGGGCTGTTTATGGTTCTGTATGGTTGCAAATCTTCGTCAGGATAGGAACATTTAAACATCATTCAATTATGCATATTGTAATTGTTTGGAGGTCTTATCCCAGTTTACATTCCACCATCATGTTTGAAAGAACACTTCCTGTCTACATATCATGTGAGGTATCTTTTTTAAGAAAAATTGAGATTCCCCGGGCAACAATTTTCTGTTTAAATTTATTTCTTCCTTTTAAAACATTGTTTTTTTTTTAAAACCTGTTATTGTTTGTAGAAGTAGGGCAAGGCTTTTTTTTAAAAAAAAAATAAAAGAGCTAGAACAACAACAACAAAAAAAAACCCTAGAACATCATTTTCTATCACCTCAGTACTATCAAAAATAAGTACTGTTTAATCTGTAAGCATTTAAATTTTGTTTTTCTTCGACTTTGAACTAATCTAAGGCTAGGTATGAATTTATGATCCTCCTGCTTCAGTCATATACCATGATGCCTGCCTAGATTTAGGCTTTGCATTTCTGGTAGAATTGCCACAGAGGTAGTGATGTTTTAGTATGTTCTATCAGGAAACATGTAATGTTGGTTTCTTTCATTCTTGACCATGTTAACTTTGATCACTTAATTATGGTTGTGTCAGGCAGACTTCTTCACTTTAAAATTATACTTTGTCCTTTTGTAATTAATAGGTGCCTTGTGGGTAGATAGTTTGAGACAAGATAGTGTTTTTCCTGTAACTTTCAAGTGTAAATTTTAATACATATTGATGACACTTGCTAAAGTAATTATTTCTAGAGTGATTGCTACATGGAGATTTTGTAATTCAATCAGTACTTTTATTATTTGTTATATAACTTTGTAAAAAAGCTTTGCCTATACTTATTTGTAGATATGTTTTTATTTCATTCTACAAATTATAATTTATTAATCTTTATTTTTTTTTACTGTTGCCAGTATGAGTCAGTTGAGCTTGGCTCCTAAGTTCATTTGACATACCCTGGTTGTTCTCCAAGCATTTACTTACATTCTGGTTCTGTACTTTATCTGCCCTAGTCTTAAATTAGTCACTTCTTCAAAGAGCTTGGAATCTTTTCGCTGGAGTATTCAGTGTGCTCAGAGCTGTTGGTGTGCCATTACTTGTATGCTCTCTTAGGGCATAGATCCAAGGAATATGTATATGTGAGAACATAAATATTTACATCATTTTCTTGCCCTTCCATATTGCATTTCCATTTTGTGGGCCTAAGAAATGAAGGTCTCATTCCTCCCTGGAGAAGGTAGGGCTTATAGGCAGAGGAGCCATTGGCAGTTGATAGACACCATCAATTTTCTTCAGGGATGTGGCCCATGATAGGTTGTCCATATTCCAGTGATTGGCATCCAACACCCATGTACATACTGGCTAAACTAATTGGACTTTGGGTTATTAAAAAGAAAAGACAGAAAATTGGGAAGGGGAAGTGGTAGAGGTTTTATTATCCAGTGTATACTTACCTGTTTGGTCCAAAATATAGATAAAGAAGTTTCTTGTCCTCCAGGTGTAATGGCACACACCTTTAACCTCAGCACTTCAGCACACTGGAGTCAGAGGCATGAGGACCTCTGAGTTTCAGCCAGGGCTATATAGTGAGACTCTATCTTTAAATAAAATGGTTCTATCGCTATTAAAGACCAAACGTCTAAGATCTAAGTATGGTTGAGTACAATGTTTGTTCTTATTTTTAGAATGAGGATACTAGGTAAATTACTATTTTCAAAAGTTAACTGGTCTTTCCTTAATCGTGGTCATGGTATTAATTTTAAACTAAGGAGGTTCATTCATTTGAGGTTCTTTCTTCCTACTTCCATTTACAGCATATGAAACATTAACGCAGATCAAAAACCGTTTTAAGAATGCTATGATAGGTCGAGTCTTGTAACCTTACACTAATGGTGCTTTCTTGTGTTTGCTCTTCCAGGGACTCATTTACTACTTCACAGTTGAGCAAATGCATGAAAGTTCCTTGCCAAGCATTGAGAATTTCTTCGTTGGGATATTTTTTTTCTGCTTACTGAATAACTTGTTTTGAAGTTCCTTTTTTGGTGCCATGTTCTGTGGCTCACATCAAAAGAGGAGTTTGTCTTCATGAAGATTCCTAACATTGGTAATGTGATGAATAAATTTGAGATCCTTGGGGTTGTCGGTGAAGGTAAGTTAAAATTTCATGTTTGAAGTTTGGAGTGCTGTGTCATTTTATAGAACACCAAAAACTTTATTCAGATCCCCTTAACTTAGCATTTCAATTCAGATATGCACCTAAATGTACAGAAGTTAAATAAAACCTGTTCTTCAACTATGTGGATCTTATTCTCCAAGGGAAAAAATATTTAAAAACCCTTTAAAGTTTAATAGATATTTTTTGAGACCAAGTATCTCTGTGTAGCCTTGTAGAACTTGTTCTATAGACCAGCTGGCCTTGAACTCAGAGATCCATCTGTCTCTGCCTCTGGAGTACTGGGATTAAAGGCATGAGCTACCATACCTGGCAATCAGGGATCTTTTAAAACTGACCTGATTTCATCCTTTTCACTAGCATGGTTTCCTTAGTCTATGTATTTTTGTTACTGTTACATTTTATATCATCTGAGCTTATTTTTAAATACCTGAAAATTCATTCATATATGCTAATTTTAATTACTATGTAGTAAATAAACAAATGAATAAATAACTTTCTTTGAGAATGGCAGACCATAGTTTACAAGTTTTCAAGTACACAGTTTGGTTATATTTTTAATGTCTTAAATTAGTATGCATGGGATGGTTTTAATGCCATTTATTTTTTTCTTTCCACATAGTGTATAATATTGATGCATTTATGACCAAAGCTACTATTGATTAGATAAAATACAATTCATTTTTCAAAAATTGACTTCTAGAAAAAAATCATCCTGTCTTTCTTGCTTAGTCATTTGACTCTTAGAGATAATTTTATAGAAATTTGTAAAAATGATTTTAGTTGAGTATCAGGAAAAACATGATTTCAGCATTTTTAGAAAACAGGTGTTACTGGGCCATAAGATGGCTCAGCAGTTAAGAGCACTGACTGCTCTTCTGGAGGCTATGAGTTCAAATCCCAGCAACCATATGGTGGCTTGCAACTACACCGTGGTTCACAACCATCCATAATGAGAAACAAATAAAAAAACCAATGGGCTGGAGCGAAAGGGGCCCAGAGCAAGAGGGAGAAGGGAAGGGGGAAAAACAAAAATTTTGGATTTTAGGTTTGTAAAATATAATTTGAATTTCAAGAATTTAAAATTGTTTACAGAGTTCTTAAAGATTTTAACATTAGTATGACAAATTCTTCTGAAGAAATAGAAACAATGAGAATCTGATCATTAATTAGGTGCTTGCTTGTTTCAAGGTCTGAAGTGCAAAGCACACATCATCATTGATATTACACAGCAACAAGTTATTCTCAGTCTTTTACCTGTTTCATAAAATTTGCCTTTTGGGGCTAGCAAGATGGCTTAGCCAGTAAGGTGCTTGGAGCCAATCCTGAGAACATGAGTTCTATCCCAGGACCCACAATGTAGAAGGAAAACATGGACTCCACACACTTGTTTTCTAATCTTCACACACTCTGTGGTATGCCTGCATTTCCCTATATATTAAAAAATGTTTTTACTTAATTTTTTGAGACAGGGTTTCTCTGTGTAGCCCTGGCTATACTGGAACTCACTGTGTAGACCAGGCTGGCCTCAAACTCACAGAGATCCACCTGCTTCTGCCTCCCTACTGCTGTGATTAAAGGTGTGCACCACTACCTGGCTATGAAAAAAAATAACTTTTAAACACTGCTTTTTCAGAGAGAGAGGGGGGGGAAGGGGAGAGGGGAGATGATTGAGAGAGGAGAGAGAGAGAGGGAGAAGAGAGAGAGAGAGAGAGAGAGAGAGAGAGAGAGAGAGAGAAGAGAGAACACACATAGAATCAACTACCCATGCATGGAAGAAAAGCAGTCTACCACCGAACTTCGCCCCTAGCTCCAACCTATAATACTTTGCCTGTTAGTATATCACAGTATTTTAGAAACACCTATACTTGGCTCCTGGGACAGAGAGCTTATTTGGGTATGTTCTGTGTTTGACCTTACTCTTGGAAAATTATTAGCTTTTAAGTTTTAAGTTCCCTAGAACCTATTGAGTTGATTTTTATTTGCTTCAAAACATACATTTTTTGAGATGTCTCGCTGTGTACTGCTGTTTGGCTTGGCACTCACTGTGTAGTCCATACTGGGCCGCACACTGATGGCAGTCCCCTTGTCTCACCCTGATAAGTGCTATAATTGCAGTGTGTACCACTATGCCCAGTTCATGTAGCCTCATAGCCTTATGGTGTGTGTGGGTTTTTTTTTATCCCGTTTTGCGTAAAATAACAAATATGTGTAGGGTTTTTTTTTTCTTAGCAATGATTTGTCCATACTCTGGGTTTATAAAAAAACATATGAGACCCCTGCTTTGTTTGTATGTGGCTCATAATGCTGTCACTCTAGAATATTGTCATAGATGTTCTTATTCTAACACATGCTCAAAAGCAATATAAATATAGAACTATAGTTCAGATGCATGTCTCTGATTGCTTACTTCTTTTTAATTATAGGAGCCTATGGAGTTGTACTTAAATGCAGACACAAGGCAAGTACATTCTTTTTATAAGGAAAAATTATGTACGTATTTCAGCTGTTTTGAAAGTAAAGTACTGTTCTTTATATGTGGGCATACGATTAGAGTTGTCTGGTTCTGGTGGTGATGCTTAGTGAAATAGAATTGATATGTAAACATGGAGAACAGGCAACTTTGGGGATAAACACGATCATGGTAAGTGACCATTACATTTTTATTTTTAGTTTCATACTATTTTTAAGCCAATCTATTTATGTATAGGTGAAAGTCGTATAGTGGGAAAAGAGAGGTTGGATGCAAGGAAGGAAGCAAGGCAGTGCCATGTGACATTTGGATTCAGTTACAAATGAGTGAGGAGTTTTGTTGTGTGATTTTCACACAGACCTACTTGATGGATTCCCATCTAGGTTTTGAAAGGTAGTGAATGAGTAGATGTTTGTCTGTGTACCAGGGCTTGGGATAATAATGTATGATTATGAGTGTTTGTGATAGTTGATAACTCTCAAAATCAATCATATAGGTTTTTGACTACAGCAACCATAAATTATTCATAGTCATTTGAGGTTTCATAGCTGTTAACTTGGTGAATGCATCTTGCTCAGAGTACATTTCTATTAGAATGTAAGGAGTCAAGGTATTCTTATTTAGCCTCATGTTGTTTTGTATTAACTTTAAGATCAAGGCTTTAATATTTTGTGATTTTTTTCCTTTTTAGTGATATAGTTTGGATCTGAAATGAGTTCACCTATTGGACTCAAGATATCATCCATCAATAGTAATTAATATATATGTAAATAATGCAAGATTTTCCTTTTAAATACTTGCTACTTTTTAAATTCATTACCATATGGTTTTGTGTTTTACATAATAGATCTATTTTAATACAATGACTTCTCAATTCTTGAATTTAGGTATTTGAATTATATTTGTGTTGAAAATTTCTGCAGATCTTTGTCAGTATCTAAATCTCAAAGGTTGCTTGAATGCTACTGGCTCTTGTTTAAGGATGATTAAGAATTCAAAATGCATGTAATCAAAATAAATTTAGTACACTGAATGCCTCGTTAAGAAGTATTACTGTAGTTTGAAATTAAATAAATGGAAAGTTCCCTAATGAAATGCTCTTCTTTTAATGAGTTTCCTTGAGTTATAATAAATTTCTAAAGCTTAAAAAAAAAGAATTCCTGGATGGGTATTACTTGTGAAATATAGGGTGATAGTTTCCAAGTTAAAGTTGACTCTTATGAATGTAAGAGTCATTCTGAGATGGCTCTCTTTTGCATAGCATTGCAAATAGAAGCATCAATGTTTAATTAGGGGGTTTTACTATATTATTACTATTGTTTGAGACAGGGCCTCAAAAATCCCAGGCTGGCCTCAAAACTCACTGTGTAGCCAGGAATGGATGGCTTTCAACTTCCAATCTCTTGCCTCCAGCACTAGAGTGCTGTGATTACCATTATGCAGCACCACAACCTGGTTATGCAGTGTTGGGGATTGAACCTGTACTCTTATGAATTGAGGCAAGTATTCAATGAAATAAGCTATATCTGTACTTAGTTCTAGTGGTAGGTTTTAAACCATAAGGATTTAGGAGATCCAGACATGACTAGAACACACACACACACACACACACACACACACACAGAGAGAGAGAGAGAGAGAGAGAGAGAGAGAGAGAGAGAGAGAGAGAGAATTATTTGCTTATTTTTTTTATAATTATATGGTTTAAATATTTTCTGCTAGTCTTTGTCATTCATTAACCTAAATTTAGCTGTTTGGTTGGTTGTTTTGGGGGGCGAGTGTTTTGAGAGAAGGTCTCATGTAGTCTAGGCTGTTGTCAAACCTCCTATATAGCTATAAGATGACCTGGAACTCCTGCCTCTACCTTCCAAGAATTGATTTTATAAAGTATGCATCATTGTACCTAGCAAGCTGTGATTTTATTTGCAGAAACTTCAAGAACTAGTTTTTAAAGTAACTATTTTCATATAGGCTACAAGGGCAAGAAAACTATGGTATCTTCATCCTTGTAATTCAAAGTGCTGTCTATAATAGTCAGTAGAGATCAGATTTCACATTCAAAATGGGTTTCCCAAAAGCAAAGGATGCCCACTCCCATCACTTTCCTTCAGTCCCATATTGCGGGTTCTATGTATTAGCCAAACCAAGTATATAGTAAGACAATATTCTAACAAACAAGTAAATGGAAAGATAAAAAAACAAAATATGCCAGCTAGAGGTGTAGCTCATTTGGTAGAGTACGTACCTGGTATATAGGAAATCCTAGGGTTTATTCACAGTATAAAACAGCATGGTGCCACATACCTGGGATCCCAGTACATGGAAAATGGATGCAGGAGGATAAGGAGTTCCAGGTTCAAGCCAGTCAGCCTGAGCTTGTATCCAAAATTTATCTTTTCCTGCTCTTTACTAAATGAGAGGTTCAGATCATCATTCAAAGTATTGTTGCTTTTCCCTTTGAATGCATCTAAAAAGATTGTCACAGGATGGAGAATTTAAAGCATAAATTAGGCCCTAACTCAGAATAATATGAAACTCGTTTTAGCATCAGCAGCTGTTTAGCCGTTTGACTTGTTAGAGTGTATCCTTTTTCCAACTAAAATCAGACCTTCAAATCTAAGCTCCAATATATAAAAATAGGGAATCCGGTGTGCCTCATGGGATTTGTGCTTTAGAATCAAATGAATAGATTGCTATGGAGTTCATGTTATAGGTGAAATATATCTGATCCTCTTTATTGTGTTCATTATATGAATATATTTGTATATCAACATTTTAGTAAGATGCTTACAATTTAGATATTATATATCTAATTCTTTATATAGTAGGTCTCTTTTTAATTATAGGCCAAACATTGTTAGGTGTTAATTTATATAATTATAATAATAAATATTATAATATACCTAAATATTATATAATTAAGTGGTTCATAATATCTCTAAGCAAGCGTGAAAAAAAACACTTTAGGTCTGTACACTGATAAGAGGTTTAGAGGTCAAGTATGTTTTGTCTTTTCTGAACATAGTATGATGAGCTATTCCAGGGCAAAGACTATACTTGTTTTCCTTAGTTATTTTTTTATGAAGGTGGGCAGATAGCTGTCAGGAGAATAAAGCCCCCCCCCAATAGCAGGCTACTCTGGGCAGACAACTTAGCAAATAGGGAAGATGGGTGGTGAAGAGGGAGCTAACCTGGATGGTTCAGGCTCTGCACATCTAATGAAGGGAATACCAGGCTGCTTAGGGCAACTTGGGATGCCCCAGAGGCCTCAGAGCAGGGAAGGTGGGTGGGGCAGGGAAGCTTACCTGTGTGGTTCAGGTTCTTCAGGTCTGATGAAGGTTGGCGGAGAGGTGGCAAGAGAATGGAGGAGCTAGACCTGTGCCGCACATATGGAGCAGTCATGCAGCTTGCTCTTCACGTGGGTCCCAAACAACTGAACCCCACAAGCTCTTCTAGTTGGGCTGCCTTGTCTGGCCTCATTGGGAAAGGATGCACCTAGCCTCGCAAGAGATTTGATGTGCTGGGGGTGGGGTGGGGCGCAGGGGATACCCAGAGGGGACCCACCCTCTCAGAGAAGGATTTTGGGAAAGAATGACTGAGAGGGGCAGCGAGTAGGATTTAAAGTCAATAAATGAAAAACAAATAATTTTAAAAAGTAATCTTTTGAGAATAATTACATTATTTCCCACCTTCCCTTTTCTCCCTTCTAACCCTCCCATATGCCTTTTTGTTTCATTTCAAATGTATTTATTTATTTTTTCATTAGTTGGTTTGTGTGTGTATATGTGTACACCTAAATACATAAATATAACCTTCTCAGTCTGTATATTGCTTATTGTGTGTATTGTATTTTTCACTGCTGACCATTTAGTATTGAATAACCAATTGGTGTGTTGTTCTTTAGACTTCAGTAGCTAAGGCTTATAGGTGACCTACAGGAGACTTTGCTTGCTTGCTTGCTTGTGTTGTGGTACATCATAATGTGCATGTAGAAATCAGAGGACAATCTGCAAGAGTGAGTCCTCTCCTTCCGCCACATCTGTTCTGGGGTTCGGAGGCAAGTGTTTTTACATTCTGTGTTATCTTACTCTCTAACGACTATTCTTTTTAGCTTAGCCGTTGAAATGTTGCCAAATTGAAAATTACAGCTGTGGTTTTTTTTTTTTTTTGATAACTTCTGTTTTTTGTTATATGTACCCATTGACATGTATATGAGAAAGTCTTAACAATGACTACTAAGCTTCTGCTTATAATGACTTAAAAGTACTCAGATTTGGAAGCCACACCATTTTTGACCTTTACCCTACACAGATGCCTTGGCAGTTTTCTTTTTATTCATATCTATGTGATTCCTCCTACCCCTCCTCTCTTCCTGAGGACCTGAATTTGGTTCCCAGCAATCACATCAGGTGTCTTACAAGCCTGTAACTCTAGCTCCAGGGGGATTCAACACTTCTGGCTTCCATGGGCACCTGCATTCACACGCGCACGTGTGCACACACACACACACACACACTTGAAAATGTTAAAAACATAAACCCTGTATTACATACCACATATTGAGCACTGTCATATACTAGAAACTCTGCATATGTTTCAATCTCAACAGTTTGGGTTTTGTTCCCATTGTACAGGTAAGAAACCATTAAGTAACCAGAAAAAGGGAAATGAATTGTAAATATAGAATATATCCAATTTAAAAAAAAGAAAAAAAAAGAAACCATTAAGTAGGGAAAACAGGCTTTGTTCTGCTTCTAGAAGTAGGTATCTTGAGAAGGAAATGGAGTTTTGAACTGATAGGATGCTTACAAAAGGGAACACAGAGCTGAATGAATGGGCTACTGAAATTGTTGCATCCAAAGCAGACTAGGAGGGAAGGAAGAACTTGAAAGATAGTATTTATCTGCAGTCTAAAAATATGTGATGAGGATTGGGAGGTGAACAAATCCATGTACTACAATGAACCATTTATCAAATTGCCTGTAAGTGAAATGGGCACATATTTTTTAAAAAGTAGATAATCTAGAATCTGCTATTTTCCTCATTTATGTGTTAAAATGTGATTGTAATAGGTAGTATACAATTGATGAAATATTCACTAGTTGTGCTCACTAGTTTTATATCCACATTACACAAGCTAGAATCATCAGAGAAGGAGGGAACCTCAGTTGAGAAAATGCCTCCATAAGATCAGGGCATTTTGTCAATTAATGACCAATGGAGGATGGCCCAGCCCATTGTGGGTGGTGCCATCCCTGGGCTGGTGGTCTTGGGTTCTATAGGAAAGCAAGCTGAGCAAATCATGAGGCGCAGGTCAGTAAGCAGCACCCCTCCATGGCCTCTGCATCAGCTCCCGCCTCCAGGTTCCTGCCCTTAATGATTTTGATGCTGAACTTTGTTGCTTTTGGTCATGATGCTTCATCACGGCAATAGCAACCTTAAGGCACTAGAAGCAAACATCTTCGTTTGTCTGTACCGGGGAGAAGTGCTTAGTTATTCATTACTCAGTTGTCACAGTTTATTGTTTGTCATAGGCTTCCTTATTGGCTTTTAAGGGTTTTTTTCCCCCGCGATAAGAGGTATGGTGGTTTGAATGAAAATGGTCCCCATAGGCTCATCCTGAGTGGCACGATTAGGAGGTGTGGCCTTGTTGGAAGAATCATGTCATTGGGGGTGCACTTTGAAGTCTCAGATGTTTAAGCCAGGCCCAGTGTCTCTTTTTTCCTGCTGCCAGAGGATGTAGAACTCTCAGCCACTTTCCAGCTCCATGCCTACCTGCACACCACCATGATTCCTGCCATGAGGACAGTGGACTAGACCTCTGAACCTGTAAGCCAGCCCCCATTAAATGTTACCCTTTATAAGAGTGGCTGTGGTTATGGTGTCTCTTCAGAGCAATAGAAGCCCCAAGATAGTGGGTATCCTCATAATGTAATCTAGGTTTTCCTGAAACTCACTATGAAACCCAGGCTAGCCTTGGTCTTCTTGTCTTAGCCACTTGAGTGCTGGTAGTAACAGCCATCTTGCCTGGCAAGACTTTGTTGTTAGTAGCATACTGTTTCCTTCCTTTTCTTCCTTCTTCTTCTCTCTCTTTCCCTCCCTCCCTCCTTACTTCCCTCCCCTCCCACTCCCTGTTTTGCTGCCTTTCTTTCTGCCTGCCTGCCTTTTATTTCTTGTCTGTCTGTCCGTCCATCCGTCTGTCTGTCTTTCTCTCTTCTTTTTGAGGTAATATATTATAATATAGCCCAGGATATCCTAGAATTCACTGTGTAGCTTAAGTTGGCATCAATGATGTAGCAATCTTTCTACTTCATCCTTCCAAGAGCTAGGCTTCAGAGATGAGCTATCACACCTGGCAGGAACATATACATGGATTTCTTTTGCTTTTCTCCAAAACAATTTGTAGGCTTTTTAAACATCAAACTATATCAAGGCCATATTTGAGGAAAAGCCAGTGACCGATCACTAATATTTCTTAAAGATTTATTTATTTTATGTATATGAGTACACTGTAGCTCTACAGATGGTTGTGAGCCGCCATGTACTTGCTGGGAATTGAATTCAGGACCTCTGTTCACTCTGGCTCTGCTCACTCTGACCCAAAGATTTATTTATTATTTTATGTGAGTATACTGTAGCTGTCTTCAGACACACCAGAAGAGGGTATTGGATCCCATTACAGATGGTTGTGAGCCACCATGTGGTTGCTGGGAATTGAACTCAGGACCTCTGGAAGAGCAGTCAGTGTTCTTAACCACTGAGCCATCTCTCCAGCCCAACCAATCATTAATTTAACAGCTTTAAAAAAAATATATATATATATATATATATATATATATATATATATATATAGTTTCGAGCAATGTATTTACTTTGTCAAACAACTGCCATCTAAAACTGCAGTAGTTTATACTAAAATAACTAACTTGTTTTCCTCCCTCCCTCCTTGCCTCCGTCCCTCCCTCCCTCCCTGCCTGCCTGCCTCCTTGCCTTCCTTCCTTCCTTCCTTCCCTTCCCTGCCTTTTGAGACTGTTTCTCTGAGTATCCTTGGCTGTCCTGGAACTTGCTCTGCAGAGCAGGCTGGCCTCAAACTCACAGAGAACTGCAGGCCTCTGCCCCTGGGTGCTGACATTAAAGGTGTGCAGGGTCATACCTGGCTAACTAACTTGGTTTTTAAAACTAAATAAAGCAAATCTTTGTCTTTAACTTTTAGTTTTAAGCTTCATATATAAAGTTTGTTATATTCATATTGAAAAGTTTATTATATTATTTTCTCCATCATTGCTTTCTTTTTGTTTAAGTAAATATCAAGGTTTCTGCTTCGTGTGTAGAAATTTTAATTACTTAAAATCACAAAGAAGCTTAGGGTTTAACAAATATTGTAAAAAATAACTGGAAAAGGTTTGCAGTTTTCATTATAATCCATTTTAAAGGGTTTAATTTACTGAAGGTTATGGAGATTAATGAGATGTCACTGGACTTCAGGTTTAGAGCAAAGATAATAGGAATCATTAATAAAAAATATCTTTTTTCCTTGTTTTATAGAGGCACTTGTATGGAACAATTAGTTTACTCAGTTTCTGCTCTTGACCTGTTTTTCGTAGTTGTTGCTGTTGCTGATCTAATTAGTTTTCTGAAATACTGTAAGACTATCATTAAAACCTTACTTCTCTGTAGTTATGTTTTATCTTATTTTTGAGACAATGTAATATACTGGAACTCACTATAATGTATAGGCTGGCCTTGAACTTGTAGCATTCTTTCTGCTCCAGATTCTGCTTTATGAGATTTACAGAAATGAGCCCTCAAGCCTATCTACTAACCATTGATAGAAAGAACTGCCCATATTTCTACATTGGCAAAAGAAATGGATGTTATTTTTCCAGGCAGATCTGACTTCTTTAGAGAAGTAGATGAATTTGGACCTTTTCTTGCTTCCTGATTGCTTTAATCTTCATCATCCTCATCTAGATTTGGTTTTATGTTTGTTTCTTAGTTAATGGAACAAAGAAATACTCATTAGAATTACCTTTACTAGCTCTGTCTATGCTGAAGATTACCTCATTCTTTCTGGGTTTTTTTTTTTTTTTTGGTTGTTTGCTTGCTTACTTTATCTTTTCTTGTCTTTCTTCCATCTTTCCTGTCCCTCCCTCCCTCCCTTCCTCCCTCCCTTCCTCCCTTCTTTCTTTCATTCCTTTCTTCCTTTCTTTTTATTAGATAAGGACTTGCTATTTAGTGTTGACTCGCCTGGAACTGCTTGTTCCTGCTTCTCAAGTGCTGGTATTAAGGCCTGCACCACCATGCCTGGCCCTGACTCAGTTTCTAAAGCATCTTTTTTACCCTCTGTAGAGGATTTGTTGCTCAGGCTGCATTTCCAGTTTAACACATTCAAATGGCCAGGATCATCTTGGATTCCTTGTTAGGGACTAAGTCCAGCTTTTCGGTACCACCTCTCTTCTATATGCTTCTTTTCAGGTTCCTCATTTCAATCAATGTCATTATTTATTGAGCATTTATAGGGTGAACTTTAAATCCCCTTTTATGCTAATGAGGATATAATTAGTTCTAAGAGGAGAACACTCTTTCTCCATCTTCTTAAGATGAGTGATTTCAAGCTAGGTGATAGTGTGGCACACACCTTTAATTCCCAGCCCTGGAGAGGCAGAGGCAGAGGCAGACATATCTCTGAATTCAAGGCCAGCCTGGTCTATAAAGCGAGTTCCAGGATGACCAGGACTACACAATGAAACCTTGTCCTGGGGGAAAAAGGCAGTGATTTCTTCTCTCTGACAAAGGTCTGTGGTTAAGTAATCTACTTAATGCTACTTTTCTTCAAAACATAAATAGTAAAAATCAGTACAGATTATTTTTCTGCACAGACTTGAAAAAAATGTATTCACTGATAATGTGAGGAAAAGCTAATTAAGAAATGCCCTTTTAAGGATTAAATCACATCATCTCCTGCCTTTGGGCAACACAGAAAAGGGGGTGCATAAAGGAGCCCAGGTTGGCAAAGGACCTCCAGACCCAAGGCTTTCAGGGGTGCCTTAAACACCCTTGGGCAGAGGAAGGCACAATAGCGCAGAGAAGCAAGAAGAGCCTACTGACGTGCTAAGACTCTAGGGACACGGAGCAGGGCACTGAGGGTGCAACACTGGCCCTACACACAACCCTCACTTATCAGATACTCGGAAGACATGGATGAATAACTCAATCAATTAGTAGATTAGTAGACTGATGGTTTATTTCAAAGAATCGGGTGTAAAGAACGCTTTGTTTATAAAGAAACTGACTCCTACATAAAGATTTTTCCAATTAAAAAAAAAAGAAATGCCCTTTTAGTGGATATTGTTAAGTAATAAGTGTAGTCTATATTGTTGTAACCAGTGACTGGAAAATAGTGCAGGGTGATCTATTTCTGAAAAAAAAAAAAAAGTCTAGCTCCAAAGTACATATGATTAATAGCTGTCATTCATATCTAATGATACTTTTGAACTTTAGTATCTTTTAATTTAAAGATTTATTTTATATGTTAAAGTGTTTTCATTTAGAAAATAATCAAGAACTTAAAACCGTGCTCTTCACACATGTATACACGTTGGGGGTGTCATGTGTCACATGCATGTGTGAAGATCAGCAGGCACCTTTGGGAAGTCAGTTCTCTCCTCCCACCTCTGTGTAGGTTGTAAGAATTGAACTCAAGTTGCTAGGCTTGATTGGAAAGTACTTTCACCTGCTTTATCTCACTGACCCAACATTAAAGCAATGTTTTTTAGGCCTGACATTAAAAACAAAATTGAACACGTATCCGCTTAAAAAAAAAAATCTATTGAGTGCTGACAAAATATCAGCCACTTAGCTAAGATGGTGCTCTTCTAATTCCGTAAGAATGAATTCTTTTGAGAAAGTTAGTTCAGCCTAGCTAAACCAACACATGTAAGGTTACATTGTGCCTTTGTCAGGGAGCTGAAAATGTAGTTAAGGAGTTAGTCTGAATTCTGTACAAGATGGCAATTGAAAGAAAAATGTGAAACCTCTTTTTCCTGCTAAGTTCCCTATTTAAGCCTGTTTATGAGAAACTCTTGTCAGTAATAAAGCCATAGGAAAGTACAGTATTTCCTAGTGCCCCTTAAGACAAATGCAGAAAGCTGAAAATGGAATTAGGAAGCAGCACCATTAGTTGCTAGCAATAACAAATGAGAAGCTCTTTTACGAACTCCTGAGGCCTACAATCCTTGTAGTGATAATATGATAGTTAGAGAATTCAGATGACACAGTGCAAACTTGACCATAGGCCCTGGTCATTTCCTTTAAATGTAAGGCCACAATATGAGAAATGGATAAGAGAAATTACCCCGAGAATGTAGATCTGAGGTTTGCAGATCTAGACTCTATTTCTTAAAGTTTTGTTGGAACACAGTCACGCTCGTTCATGTGTGCTATTTCTGTGGCTGCTTTGTATGTCGCAGTTAAAGAGCTGTATAGTTTTATATGACCCACTAAGCCTAAAGTACTTATCATCTGGCTTTTGCAAAGAAATTTGCTTATTTCTATTGTTAAGCAAACCCCAACTATATGGCAGAAATAGTATAATGGTCTCAGTGAACCAAGAATCTATTTTCTGTTTCTTGGAGCCTAAGGAATTAAAATTAATAAGGTAGGCTATTTTCACTGAAAATTACTTTTCCTTTTATTTCAGAATGGGTAAATTCTTTAAATGGTTATATGGGAAGCTGTGTGTGGTGAGAAGTAGAATATTCTGGGAATCAGACACAAAGAAACTTATACTAATCAGTGGCTTGAATAGCTGTTGTTCCACCCAAAGATGAACAAAGCACAATGCACCCTTCTTGAGATTGAAGAACACAGTCTTCAGATTACAAGAAGGACATTCTTGCAATGTGAAGAATAAAATTGTTTTGGAAAAAACAATTGAATATCTTTCTTGTATAAGTCAAGTAAAGATGAATACATTAATAAGTCACAACAATAATTTCCATTTAATGTCTCTCATTCATGTATTGTGTTAGCTGCTTTACCTCCTAACTTTAAGTTAGAAGGAATTATCCTTTTATGTGAGGGAAACTGTTGTTTAACTAGTTTAATTTCCTAAAGCCCATACAAATTAATTTTTTTGTAGAAGTGATCGTTATGACATATTTTCCACCCCCTATTAATATGAAAGTCACGTTCCACAAATTAACCATTTTTAAATGCACATTTTAGTGACATTTAGTACATTCACAGCCTTTCAAGTTTCAAAGTATTCTGTATCCTCCCAAAGAAAGCTCCATATTTATTAAATATAAACTCCCCCATTTCAACTCTCCTTTTTATTTAGCACTTGGATTTGCTTTCTGTGCTTATGGGTTTAGATATTCTAAATATTTGATATACGCAAAATTGTATGACATGTGACTTTGGAATTTGGGTTTCTTTGCTTAGCATAAAGTTTTTTTGAGGCTCGCCAATATTGTACCTTGTATCAGTGCTGCATTCTTTATCAGGCTGGAATGACATTTTGCTGTATTGCTTGCATCTATTATATTTGGTTTATGTATTTTTAGTGGGTAGATGTCTAGTTGTTTCTACCTTTTGACTATTGTGAATAGAGCTGCTATGAGATTTCATGTGCGAGGATTGGAGTTCTGTTTTTCAGTTCTGTAGGGTGCATCCTGGGGCTGGAGAGACTATCATATGGAAATTCTATGTTTAACTGGTTTCCATAGCAGCAGTACCACTCTATATTCCCACCAGCGATGTACTCAGGCTCCAGTTTTTCCTCATCTTTATTTTCCTTTTGAAACATAGCTATCTCAGTGTGTATAAAGTTGCACCTCGTCCTCATTAACACTTCCCTACGTTTGGTAATGCTGAACAGTTTTTTTTTTCATGAATTTATTGGCCATTATTGGCCATTCGTATATCTTCTTTTTCTTTAAAAAAGACTAATGTTGATTTATTTGTGTGTGAATGTATGCATATATGTGTGTGTATATGCACATGTGCACATGCAGGTGTTCGTGCATATAGACACATGAAAGCCCAAAAAAGGCATTAGACATCCTCTTTAACCATTTCCTATGTGTTTCTTTGAGGCAGGATCCCTCTTGAACTTTGCATTTGTGTCTTAGCTAGACTGGAAGTCAGCAAGCACCAGTGATGCTGCTGTTTCTCCCTCCCTCGGAGCTGGAGTGCTGAATGCCTGTTTGTTACATGGTTGTAGGGATCTGAACTCTAGTCATTACGAATGTTCAGCAAGTGTTTTTTAACCCCTGAGACAACTGTCCAGCCATTTGTATATTTTATTTAGGGAATTGTCTATTTAATTCTTTTGCCCATTTTTAAATTGAGTTTTGTTGTCTAGTTTGAGTACAAGTTTCTTGTCAGGTATGTTGTTCGCGAGTATTTTCTCTCATTCTTTAGGTGCCCTTTCATATTGTTGTTATTGTTGATGATGCACAAATGCTTTTAATTTCGATGATATATTATTTACTTTTCCTTTATTATGTGCCTTTAAAAGACACTGAAATTCAAGTAAGTGAAAGTTTAGATGTACTTATCTGTATTTAACAGAATACTAGTATAATTTTAGCCTTTTTATTTATTGGGCTTCTCATCTATTTTAAGTTGATGTTCATATGATTTTCCTATAATGTGATACAGAGGTTCCAACCATTTTATTTTTTAACTAATTAGTTAATTAATTTAATGTGCATGCGTCTATGCACCACATGCATGCAGTTCCGACAGGGGCCTGAAAGGGGTATTGGATCCTCTGGAACAGGAAATACAGGTTGTTGCAAGCTACCATGTGGCTCCTGGAACTCCTTCTCTGGACTTCTGGAAGAGCTCTGCTAGTGTTCTTAACTACTGAGCCACCCTTCTGGTCCCTGTTCTTTGTGTGTGTGTGTGTCTCTGTGTGTGTGTGTGTGTAATGTATGTGTTTTTATATTCATGTGTGCATGTGCCAGTGGAAGGCAGGTGTCTTCTTCTATCAATATCTACCTTACTTTCTATTTATTTTTATTTTTTGATGCAGGATTGTACTATGTGGCACTGGCTGTCCTGGAACTTATTTTGTAGGCTGCCTAGAACTTACAGAGGTCTGCCTGTCACTGCTTCCTTAGTTCTGAGATTAAAGGTGTGCACCACCTTGCCTGGGTCTGCCTTACTTCTTGAGGTATTGTCTCTTATTGAACGTGGTGCCCATCTGTTGGTCAAGCTGAGTAGTCAACTTCAGGGATGTCCCATTTCCCTTGTACATGTTAGTATGCACTAGTGTTACAGATTTGTGCAGCTGTGCTTGGCTTTTGATGTGGGTGTTGAGAATCTAGACTGCTGTCCTTATGCTTCCATGGCAGGCACTTTACTCACATCTAGCTTTTCTCTTATTTTCATAACTTTCTGTGTGAATATCCAGTTGAGCTAGTACCTTTTATTGAACAGATAATTCTTTCTTGCATTTACTTATAGTGGCACCTTTGTTGAAAATCACTTGGCCATAGTTGTGGGGAATTACATACCATTAGTTTTTGCCCATTGGACTTTGTTCCTGTCTTTATACCAATACCAATACCAATTGTCTTGATTATTGCAATTGTATAATGAAATTGGAAATAAGGAAATCTGAGTCCTCCAAGTCTTTTCATTTCAATGCTCTTTTGTATATTGAAGTACCTTGTTCTGCCATATGGATTTCGGGGTCAGCTTTCCATTCCTGGAGGTAGGGAACCCATTGGAATTTTGATCAGGGTTTCATAGAATCTGAAATTTTATCCCCAAATATTTTGTTCATTTATTCACTTATTCATTCTCATGCTTTTATAATTGTAACTGATCTCTTACTTTCCTTTGAAGATTGTTTGTTTGTAGTATAGAGCAGTATTCCTGTTTATTTTTAGTTGTGATGAAAGTTTTACAGTTCAGTAATATGTGTTCCTAGTAATATGAAAACACTACTACCATCTGTTTCCATTTTTCATTAGCCTAAATAGAAGCCTGGAACTAAGTAAGCACTATCTCACAAAGTTTCCCTACTCCATCCCAGTACTTAGTAACTTTAAGCTTCTTTCCTTTTCTGTGATGTTTACCTAATGTAGATAGTTTGTGTTGCTGGAATAGCAAAATTCTTGTCCTTTTGTATCTGACTTCTTCCATTTAAATAATGTTTTCAGGGTTCTTCAATGTTGTACATATGAGAACTTCATTCTTATAGTATTCCATTGTATATGTATATCTATGATGTATGCCTCACATTTTCTAACCCATTCATCTGCTGATGGAAACTTATTTCCATCTTTGGCTATTATGAATGCTGCTTTATACACAAGGATCCAAGTACTGAGTACTTAGGAACTGAGTATACCTAGTAGCAGAATTCCTGGGTTATATGGTAAGTACATGTTTAACCCTTTGAGGCTTTCTGGATTTTATGTTTTGATCTTATTTTCTGCACCTTTTCTAATTTTATTAGTTCCAGTAGATTGGGGTTTTTTGGGGGGTGGGGGAAGTAGATTCTTTTGGATCTCCATCTTTGAAAATGGATACTTTCCCTTTGTCATTTCCATGTTAGGCATTCGTTGTGTAGCCTAATTGATGTAGCTGTAATGTCACTGTTGTCAAAGTGACCAAAATAGGTGGTCTTATTTTGTTCCTGTTGTTTAGAGTAAGGCTTTCAGTTACCATTACCTTTCCAGTATGTGATGTTAGCTACGCTGTTCAAAAATATCCTTAAGCAGGAATAGTGGTAAATACTTGTAGTCTAATTTACTTGAGGCCCAGCTACTCTGTAGGCTAATGTTTTTGAGTTTCAAACCAACCTGAGCAACATAGCAAGCCTCTTCTTTAAAAAAAAGGAAGAAAAAAAACAAAGCAAAGCAAGAAAGGGGAGAAGGGGCCTTTTATCAGGCTGAAGAAGTTGCCTTCTGTTTCTCTTTGTGAGCTCTAGTGGGAGGTGGGAACGCAGTGCCTTATCACAAGCAGCTCTTTCAACAAGACTCTTCTTGTTGCTCTAAGCTTTTTGAATAGTTGTAAGAGTGTGGGAAAGTTGATTTCTCCCCCCCCTCCCTTTCTTTCTTACATTCTTTTTTCTTTTTGAGGTATAGGGTCTTACTGTGTCTCCCTGGCTGGCCTCAAACCCAGAGATCCCTCTGCCTCTCTTTCCCCGTTGAGTGTTGGGATGAAAGCCATGTTTTGAGTTCTTACTACATTAATCATAATTCTGGTTTTGTCTGACATAGTGTCTTACAATGTTCCTTTGGTTGGCTTTAAGCTAATGGTCCTCCTGCATCACCCTCTGAATGCTGGGATTAAATAATGCTGGGCTTATTCCATAGGTATTTTAAATTCCTTATGTGACCGTTCTCAAGTGTGTGCCGTTATCTTCATCTGGTTCTGATACTTCCTTTGTCTATTTAGTTTTCTTGCCCCTTTTCATGCCTTGTGTGTATGTACACTGGATATGATTGATATATGGGGTGATATTAACTGAAAAAGGGCTCTATGTCCCTCAGCCAGAAACCAAGCCATTAAACTTTTTCCATTCATTCATTCAGTTTGTGTACCTGTATGCAAGTGTGTGGCTACACACATGTGGGTCAGAGGGGGTTTGCAGAGGTTAGTTCTTTGCTGCCACAATGTGAGTTCTGGGAAGTTCTCGACGTTGGCAAGCAAGTACCCTTATGTGCTAAGCTATGTCACCTCACTGGCCCGTTTCTAATCTTAGAAGTTACTGCCCTGCGTTTCATCCAGTACAGTGGTTCACAACCTTCTTAATGCTGCGACCCTTTAATACAGTTCCTTATGTTGTGGTGACCACTTCCCAGCATAAGATTATTTCATTTCCATTTCATAACTAATTGTGCTACTCTTATGAACTGTAATGTCAAGTATCTGATATGCAATCCCAAGAGAGGTGATGACTCGCAGGTTGAGAACCACTGCTTTAGTGTCTTTTGTTTATTAGTTTTCTACTTTTTGGTCCTTTCCTTTCCCTGAGACCATTAGAGACTGTCTTGCTTGCATCACTTTTGGTGGTGATCCACTGTACTGTACTGGGACCCTGTTGAAATGGTGGGAAAGAGTGAGATGGGGAAGTGTTTTGTCACCTAGGGCTTCAGCTGGGCACAAGTCCTTCACTATATCCTTCCCAAACATTTTTAGGGCTGCTGCATCATTCTCCTCCCTTTGTTAAGTAAAAGGGGAATAGCAACTTGGACTGGAGCTAATTAATTCCCCTTCTTCCAGAATATTTAAGCTTCTGATACATTTTGTTTGAGAGTAGTTAGCCTTCATTACTGAAGAACATTCTGTGCTTATTTGAACTGGGCCAGATGGTCCAGACTTGGAATCCTACCTATTTGGGAGGCTGAGGCAGGAGATTCCAAGTATAAGGTGGGCCTGGGTTACAAAAATGAGCTTATTTGGAAATTATACTTTGCAATTCAAAAGTACTTACATTCTCCATCCCTGAGGGTTTTTTTTTAATTGTTTGTTTTTGTTTCTGTTGTTTTATTTTGAGACAGGGTCTCTTCGTAGTCCTGGAACCACCCCCCCCCCCACCAGTCTGGCCTCCACCTGTATCTATGTCTCAAATGCTGCCATTAAAGGCTAGCACCACCCCGCCTAGCATGAAAAGACTTCTTATTGGCTCTTATATCCTGGGGATATTTCAGAGTGGTTACTTTTCCTCTCCTCCAAAGGGGAGGAGATTTCAGATTCCCGGAGGCGAAGCTCCAGGAGTGGGAGGGTCCCTTCTCCTTGGAGCGCTCATTCCACCAAGCTGGTCTTACTCAGCACTTGGCAGATTTATTTCCATTACTAATATTTTACTCTAGTACCTTCTGCCTCAGGTAAGTGTCTTGGGTGTGATTCTGTGCATTTGTTCATCTAGAGATAGTGGACCCTCTTGTCCTGTGTCCTCGCTTCTCTGGCCGGTTGGAGTAAACTTGCTGACTTGAAAGTTGTTAGGGTCTCTCTCGCGGTGATGACAGGCATGATGATGTCTAAGCTCCGCTTGTGTTAAAGCTGAAACTGGAAGTCCTACGTTTATAGTTTAAAATTAGAAAGATCTTGTCCAGTTTAAAAATAATGTTCTGCAAGAGGGTTTTAAACTTCCCTGTGAACCATTTGCTTAGCAAAGATGACTCATTCTCAGTTATTTCCATCCTTTTGAATCTAGATCTCTATTTTCATATGTTTAGTAAGAACTTTTTCAGAACAAAAAATTTGAAAAGCTCAAGAACTTCATCTAGTTCTTGAAAATTGCTAAGAACTGAATCCTGAATTAACTAAAAATATTATGACTCTTGGACCCCCCCCCCCCCCACTGCATTGATATTTGACTTCTCAGCTACCTTTTATAGACTTTGCTAAAGTAGTTCTGAGGCTTTTTCTTTACTATTCCACCCTTTTTGTTTTTGCAAAAATATATTTCTAAGGTAATGTCTAGAGATGAAGTTCCTTGGAACGTGAAAAATGAAGGCAAATAAACATGGAAGTCGTGTATGGCCAATGACTTGTTCTCAATTAACCTTGAGGAAGGAACTAATTATAAACTCAAGATCTTGGTGACTTTCACTTAATAGGACTACTTTTATAATCTGTGCAACAGAGGACAGTTCATCTAAAAGGTGTTATTTATCTAGCTGAGAAAGTACGCTGTGTACTTTGAAGCCTTGTAAGTTGATAACTTGCTAAAAAATTTAATTTGGGGAAGCTTCTGTTCTTACCCTTGAATAGGACTTGCAAACCATCTCAGGTGATTGACACATTGTACATTTTGTTAACCTTGCCCTTCTTCTAGGATTCATTTTAAATTTTGTTTTTCTCACAGAAAATACTGTGAGGAATGGCCATTAAAATGAAGAAACAAATTAGTTTTTAGATGTTTCAAATTGATTATTAATTGGGAAACTCTTACTGCGTTTGTATTAAGAAATATTAATTTTTTCTGTTTTATTATACCCAATTATTTCCAATGATTATCTATGCTTGCAAAAATGTTTTTGAAGAAGGCAAATTCACATATTAAGTATGATGAATATAATTTTAACTCGGCAGATGAAAATTACTTTATAAATGTTTTTGCTGCACTGAAAATATTTAATTAAAAATATTAGTTGTTTGTTATGTAAAAATTATCAGTGGTCCACTCATGGTGAGACACATTTGTTATGCTCTGAATTCGAAGCAGAAAGCCCTTCCTTCTGCTTTTGCTTTGAGAACTTTGTCACAAAGAAATGGAGGCTCTTGGAAGGCAATCGATGGAGGCTAGCAGGTGTTCAGAACCATTTGGCTCACATTTTGCATCATAGGAGCTTCCGCCGACACTCGTAGGCTTAGGGCAGGTAGCAGTGCTCCTTCTGAACATGTTTTCATCTTAAGCCCTTTGTTTATCCTAATTATCTCCTCCTAACTGCTGGGCCATCTCTCAAGGTCCCGATCATTCTTGATAGCCTCTTCACATTTAGTTTCCATCAAAACTCGCTTGCTATCCATTAGCACAGAGTTCCCATCCTCTTCCTGATCTACTTGTCCCTGCTCTAATCCTGTGCTGTCAGCCCTCCCACTCACTCCGCGAAGCCTCAGATAACCATTTGTAATGTCTTCCTATGCCTCAGTCTTGTCCTAGTTTCCCGGTGTAATCTTTGTTTCTGCACCCAGGTCTTCTCTCTTACGAAGTGGTGTCTGCTCTCCTGTGACCCTCACCTTTTATACTTCCTGCTGTGTCAACCTTTACACTTCTGGCCTTTTGGTGCATTGAATACAGAGTTCTTTACCTTTAATTTGTTTGCTCTTTCTCTCTCATCAAGCAATAATTTTCTTGCTTCTTGTGTGGCTATCTTTAATCAGTCTGGCTGGGATTTTCTTACTTTGTTCTCTGTCAGTGCCTCCTGGTTGGTCTTTTCTTAGCATCTACTTGCTTGTGTAATTACTGCATATTTACTTGTTCTCTGAGCCTTCCTTTAATTATGTAACACACACACACACACACACACACATTTTTGAAATTAAGATGTAGGATGTGTCTTATACTGGATTTCTTGATTCTTTTCAGAATTAAAAAATGATTTATCTGTTAATCAATTATATTGTAAGTTTAATAAAATACTGTAGTTTTTAAAGACAAGATCTCATTCTGTAGTTCAGGATAACTTAGTAGGTAGCCTGGGCTGGCCTAGAACTGTCAGTGATCCTTCTCTTTTGGCCTCCTAAGGGCTTGAGGTTACTGGCATGTATCAACAAATCACCATATTTGAAATTATCTATTTTTCCCAGTTGATTTCAAGTTCCACAAGCATATTCTGTTTTACTCACCAGTAAGAGCCCATGCCTATTACAGTACATTTCACCTAGTAGACACTGAAAAAATAATGGATGAATGAATATCACTGTCTCTTTGGGAAATGTTGGCCCAACTTCTGCAGCTACATCAATCAGCATCTGAGTATATGCCAAAGAGTTGACTCATTATTTTTGGCAATTGTTTTATACTGAGAAGGAGACCTTTAAATTTATCTGTTTTCTCCTTTATATAACTTGTTTCATTATAGGTACACATATGTTCTAGTGTAGGAGCACTTACCATTTATGAAAATGAATTAACATAAACGTTTACCTGGTATCAGCCATTTACTTTTATTACAGCGGAGCAGGGAAGGTACCAAACAGCAGCAGGCTTTTAAACTGTAGGCAGGTGTGACTCTTGAACTTACTGTCTTATTTCACTTCGTCCTCCAAGGCGTGCACTCGCTTGGTGTGCCCACCTTTTAAGTGCAAGAACAACGAACAGGCATCATGAGTGATTGGAGTACCTTACACCAGCTCCTAGAAAAGGTTCAACCCTACTCCACGGCTGGAGGAAAGGTATGGATCAAGGTCCTTTTCATTTTTCGCATCCTGCTCCTGGGCACCGCTATCGAGTCAGCCTGGAGTGACGAGCAGTTTGAGTTCCATTGCAACACTCAGCAGCCTGGTTGTGAGAATGTCTGCTATGACCAAGCCTTCCCAATCTCTCACGTGCGCCTCTGGGTCCTCCAGGTCATTTTCGTATCTGTGCCTACACTCTTATACCTGGCACATGTGTACTACGTGATTCGACGGAATGAGAAGTTGAACAAGCCAGAGCAGGAACTGGAAGTTGCTCGTTTTAATGGGGCCAGCGTGGAAAGGCACTTGCCGAAGAAGATTGCCGGAGAGCAGTTCAAGTATGTCGGTGAAGGACATAGTAAGATGAAAATGAGAGGCAGATTGCTGCTAACCTACATGGCCAGCATCTTCTTCAAGTCTGTCTTCGAGGTGGCCTTCCTCCTGATTCAGTGGTACATTTATGGGTTTACTCTGAGTGCCGTGTACATCTGTGAACAGTCTCCTTGCCCACATCGGGTGGACTGCTTCCTCTCTCGCCCCACTGAAAAAACTATCTTCATCCTCTTCATGTTGGTGGTGTCAGTGGTGTCTTTTGTCTTGAATGTCATCGAGCTGTTCTATGTCTTATTTAAGGCCATTAAGAATCATATGAGAAATAGGGAGGATGAGGTTTACTGTGAACCAATTGAGCTTGAAAGCCCTTCCCGTGTCTCTTCATCAACTGTTCTCACCACCATATCTTCTGGTGATCAGGTGGTTCCGGTGGGACTTTCTTCAGTCTCTATCTAAAGTGAACAGAACCATGTCAGTTACAGTGCATGGTCATGAGGCGGAGGGCAGGCAGGAAGTATCCTTTCTGGCTTGCACTCAGCATCTTTTCCTCACTGTGATGATAAACAGAACACTTAGAGGGTTTTAGGTGGAGAGAAAAGCAAAGCAAAGATACTGGACATTAACATTGTAGAGCTATCTAACAGTAGCCGTGACCATGCTCACAGCAGCCTCATAACCTAGACTTTGTGATTTGTGCTTGAAAACATTGCAAAAGTAAATTATCTTTTCCCTTAAAACACATCCTCCAATTTATTGAATAATACCTAATAGTTCTGTTAATTGTGATAAGTTTTCTTTTTTCTCTTTCGTACTATAGCAGCAATCCTATTGCTGAGACAGAAAATGTATTTTCCTTTTCCAAGGTAGAGTCATACTTAACTGAATCAATTGTACTGAAAGCAGCACTTGGGAGCACTGCAAACTTAAAGAAGTACTTAGAGGTAAACTGAAATGTGCCTACATGAACTTGGCAATAATAGGCATTCTTGGCTTTGTTCTATGTAATGCATATTAATTTAGATCTTACATTCTGCAGTGAGTTTTGCAGTCTCATGGGATGACTGGCGTTTTCATGTTCATATTAAGATTTTATTTGGAGAGCGGGAGAGGGTGAAGGGGGGTTGCACAATTTCTGTGTAATTGACCTGAGACATATACAAGGTACTCATTTCTTCTAATGCCTTTTAAAACATTCCACAGGTGATTGAAAGCGCTGAGCTGCAAACTTTTGTTCTTGCATGACTGCTCCACATGCAATTTTATACAAGAAATATTAATTTGCTTACCATTTGATGTTTAAGCTACTGTCATGTTCAGCTTCATTTCATGTAATGCAGGCTTAATATATTGTGTTCTAGAGAATTCTTTATGCAATAAAGCCTTTTGAGAGTGGTCCATATGTATTTCTTTGAGAGCCTCTGAGTGGTCTTTGGAACTCTTCCTTGGGGGCATCTTAATTTAAGCAAACTAAGGTGAGTGTGGTGGTTCATGGAGGCCAAGGCAATTGCAGTGTCCTAGGCCCTAGGCTAGCTTGGACTGCAGTGTGAGATGCATCCCCAGCTCCTGCTTAGGAAACATAATACACTATAATCACAGTTTTTGGGCTTCAGGTCGAATGACTGACACTGTTCTAGGAACAGCATCCTTCATTTCATGTAACAGAATCCATGACTTTCAGATATGCACGAAGAATGCACTTAGGTTTTTTCCCTTCCCTTTTAAGGGATGTACTCTTCATCATTAAGTATCTTCCCACTCCAGGGAACTCAGGGGAATGGAGAACACAGGAACAAATCATCAAACCTGCAGTTTATAACATCTTGTTCTGACAGTTGGTACAGTCTCATTTGGAAAACCTAGTCTCTTAGTTAAATGATGAGTTTTAGGTTTTCTTTTAGAAGTACATTGTGAAGATTAATCAGTTCTTTAGTAACTGGGCACTTGTACCTTTTGGACACTGCAAAAGTTCTAAAGCCTTTGAATCAGATTGGGCACTCCCTAGTCCTGTCTCACAGTCATTTTCACTTGTAGCTTGCTTTTTTTTTTTAGTCATACATTTACCCTGAGATAATTACAGATTGGAATATAATAGTAAGGAATAATAGATTTTTTTTTATTCCCTTACCACGTTTCAATAGTGACATTTTTGATATAGGGTCTTTGTAGCCCTATTTGGTTTGGAACTTGCCTTAAGGAACTTGCTATGTAGATAAGGCTGCCTTTGAATTTAGAGATACTCACTGGACTTTGCCCCTACAGTGTTAGGCTTAAAAGTATGTACACCTATACCTACCTGGCTAAATACGTGTAGGGGGGGGGTTGTTTTGGTTTTTTTCTTCTTTTAGCTTTGCATATTTATTTATTTATTTACTTATTTATTCACTTTACATCGTACTCACAGCCCCCATCTCAGTCACCCCTCCCACAATCATTCACTACTCCCAATCCCCTTCTCCTCTGAGTGGGTAGGGAGTCCCCTGGGTATCCCCCACACCCTGGCCCTTTAACTCTCTGTGAGGCTAAGCACTTCCTCTCCCCCTGAGGCCAAACAAGGCAGTCCAGCTAGAAGAATAATCCCACAGACAGGCAACAGCTTTTGGGTTAGCCCCTGCTCCAATTTTTCAGGACTCACATGAAATTCACAAGCTGCACATCTGCTACATATGAGTAGGGAGGCCTAGGTCTAGCCTGTGTATGTTCAGACTCTGAGAGCCCCAAGGCTCCAGGTTAGTTGACTCTGTTGGTCTTCCTGTGGAGTTACTATCCCCTTCAAGACTCAGAAGGAAGTCATAGAACCAAGTATTATATATCCTAATCTTGGACTTGAACCTGTGGTGCTTTTAGAAGTTGAAGATGACCTTGAACTTCTGATCCTCCTGCCTTCACCTCTTATGTGCTGGGATTACAAGTGTGTGCTTCCATGCCTGGCTTATACTATTCTAGGACTTGGATCCATGGCTTTGTACATGTTTGGCAGACCACTGAGCTACACCCCCAACTTTTACTTTTTTTTTTTTTTTTCTAAATAGGATCGCTTGTAACCCGTGCTGGTCTTGAACTCAAATATGTAGCCAAGGTGATTTTTTTTCCTGCTTCTACCTACTATTTACTAGATTTAGAAGTATGCACCATCATGACCTTTAGATTTCACCAATTTTATATGCACTCATTGCATTTAGGTATGTATAGCTTGATAATTTGTATAGAGTTGTGTGCCCACTACAGTCAAAATACACAGAAGTTTTAGCAATATTATCTTTTTTTAGCCATGTCCTTTCCTTCTTCCTAATCCCCAGTAACTCTTAATCTTTACTTCATTTGTATAATGTTTTCATTTCAAGAATGCTATTTAAACAAATTATATAGGCTATAACACCTTTTAGGATATTTCTCTTGGCATTTGTTGTCATTTATGTATAATATATGTAGCATTCCATATATGGATATTCATTCTCTCTCTCTCTCTCTCTCTCTCTCTCTCTCTCTCTGTGTGTGTGTCTGTGTGTGTGTGTCTGTGTGTGTGTGTGTGTTATAATGAAGATCCCCTAATAAAGTCTGTAAGCAGCACTTTAAAAATTATTTTTGAAAGAGGATCTTGCTGTATATCTGTGTGAAAGAGTTCATAGTTTTGTGGAGTTTAGAGACCTATGAAATGTAACATGTTCCATGTAATGAACAACTTTTGTTACCCTCTTTTTGGTGTTTGTGTTATTCTGGTGATTGAATTGAGGGCCTCATGTACAGTTAATTGATTGCTTGTGACAGAGTCTTGCTTGTGTGTGGGCATACTTTTTGGCTATTTTATTGGATTTTTATATATACCAGCTTTCTACATCCCAATTCCTTCCAACCCCCAACATTAGGTAGGCATGAAAGAAGTTTATAGAGGAAAGGGGGCATCAATCTTATTAGACTATCACCTGCTGATTGGGGCATCAAGTTCCTTGGGGTAAGTCCTATCTTAGTCATCAGAATATCTCCAACAAGCAACCCAGCAACCAGGAATCTAGAAATACAGTATTCGCCGGGCAGTGGTGTCGCACACCTTTAATCCCAGCACTTGGGAGGCAGAGGCAGGTGGATTTCTGAGTTCGAGGCCAGCCTGGTCTACAGAGTGAGTTCCAGGATAACCATGGCTACACAGAAAAACCCTGTCTCAAAACAAACAAACAAACAAAAAAACAAAACAAAAAAGAAGTCTTTAAAAAAAGAAATACAGTATTCTAGCAATAGTAGAAGTAGCAAAAGCAACAGCTGGAAGCAGCAGCAGCGGGGCAGCAGCAAGGGGAACAGCAGCTGTACCCACAGGCCCCGTTGGGGCCTCATATTGTTCCATGTCAAGAGTCCCCAGAATTCCAAATGTAAACTGTCTGCAGCTGGCAGAAATCACACCCCTACTAGAGCACGAGACAAATCATAGCAGCCGTAGACAATCTGAAGCAGCCCGAATCCCATACTTGGGATTCAAACAAAAACATAACTGGATTTTAAAAGAAACAAAGATCCTTACAACACATGTGTCCTGAACTGATAATTAAACTTTCAATCCCCATTCTCACTTTTCCAAGTGCTAGGATTCCAAGTGCACTGCCACACTCAGCTTACAATTCTGTATTTTGAAAATAAAACTAACTTTACATCCCCTGACTTGTGATCCCGTTGAAACTCTTGCCATTCTTATTGCCTGTTGAGCTGTTAGACACAAGCTAAGAGGCCTTGTGCTTAGCGCCTTGTAGTTATCCTGGTTCTCATGTTTTACTTGGATTACCTTTAAGCCTTTTGCTGAGAGCTGCTAACAGGCAGAACATGTCTGGCTGGCTGCAGTTCCCAAGACCATGTGCTTTGTGATCAGATAGTTAAAAAAAAATCTCTGCAAAAACTTCCAGTCAGAAGTCCTGGAGCCCTGAATGCCATGAAAGTATAGCATGCAAGTATCATAGCCCCATGGCCTGCCCAGTCCTGGTGGTGACTTTGTGGCTTGTTGGACAAGGATATTCAGTTCTAGTGCTGTCCTGAGGCTTAGCTTACAAATAACAGTAAGGACTGGCAGTCTCTCAAGGGGGAAGAGGAGCCAGGCCTTAGAATTAGACCAAGGTCCTCTGAACTCACTTGGGAATGTATTTATAATGTTTGGGAATACCTACAAGCAGAACATTTTATTTAACTTAGATCATCACTGACCTTTTCTTTTGTCTTTTTATTTAATCGTAATAGTATCCCAGGAATATGAGCTCTTGTTAGGCCCAGTTTTCCTAACAAGGAGACTGGGATACTAAGAGGTGAGTAATGCCCTTCAGGCCACTCACTTGGGTAGCAGGTGCTGGAGGCAAGGTTTAAATCCCTGCAGTCTGGCTCTCAAGCTGATGATTTTATCCTTCTTAGATAGCATCCTTTTGGAAGTGTGATGGCCTTTGAGTTTTGTCACCACTTTTTCATTTGCTTGGCATCAGGAGAGGCAGATATGTCTGAAAGAAGATGCCACACAATTGAATATTACTAAAGAATGTTTCCAATGAGAAAGGCTGGGTTTGTTTTCCCCCAACCATATAGGAGGCCATATAGGTAGCCTTGGTAGCGTTGTTATGAGAAAGGACCCAGGTCATAACTTACATTTTTTGACTGTTTGGAAGGTAGCCCTCTATATCAAGAGTTTTCTTTTTGACTTATTTTTATAAGTAGGAAACAAAAACTTCTTAGAAAACTGTTTAGTGTTTCATAGAAATTTTAACATGGTCTCTGATATGTGTATTTGTTCTACATCATATTTCTTTCTACTTTCTGATCGATTCTGCTGTAGCTTTAGTTTTGTTTAAATACAGCTAGTAGAATAGCTAGAAGGACATAATTCAAAGCCAGTATGTCAATATTATTCATGGATTTAGATTTTTGCTCAAGGACTTCTATAAAGCAGTTAGAAGTCAGCCATGTTTCTCTGTTAGAAAATATCCATGCTTCCCTTTACCTTGCCTTTCCAGCAAAAATACTTCCACCCTTTTGAAATGTAAACTCAAGTCCTATTTATACACATATTCCATGGACTTGGTACAATGTCTTAACTGTTTGTTCTATGCCACATAAATACAGAGTATTAGATATAAAATTTCTGCTGTTTTGTTAAGAAATAATATAGTTTCTCCTATAATCATCTGGTAATTTCCATTTTTCCAAAATTTCTCATTTTTCTCTTAAATTTCTTGGAGCACTTAGCCAACCATAATGTTTGTAAAGCAGATATTTTTCAAATTGATATAGCTTTACTTTTCGTGCAGTTTGAATATAATTTACTGATGTAAGGAGAGTCTTTGTCCTAGTTAAAGTCAAACCACAAGGATAAACTTTAAAACTTCAGATTAATTCATTAAGCAGCCATTTTGGTGTGGATTTAGAACAAAGGGCATGAAAAGCACACTCAGCATCTATAGAAAGCTTACTAGATGAAGGAAAGGGCTCACAGCAATATAGTAATAGAATTTGCTCTGTGTCCTTGAGTTCAATCTGTCAGAGAATGAACAAAAAGAAGTCATTGTTTTTGAAGATTAGATAGTTGATCCTTTTTGTAGTGTTTTTAGTTACAACTAAATCTTATCTCATTTCCTTGTCCAGGATGTCTTTTGTCTCATTGCTTCATGATTACTGAAAATTTCATCAGAGGTACTTAAAATGTGTGTACTGACTGGTCAGTCAGTCCCAGTGGCTCACACCTGCGTTCCCTGCACTTGAGAGGCTGAGGCAGGATGATTGCCACAAAGCGGGGGCCATCGTGAACTACACAGTGGGGCCCTGTTTCAAAAAAAGCAAAACAAAACAGCAACAAAACTGGCATGTCCAACTGGTCTAGCTCATCCTTTTGGAGGGCCTTTCTGCTAGGTTTGGCTGTACAGAGTCAAAATAGGGCCCCTGTTCTCACCAATGTTAAGTGTTATCTTGCTTGGGAAGTGAGGCCGTGTGGTCAGTCATAGGGCAGTTCTTTGCCAGAGGTGTAGATAGAATGCTAGAGGAGTCACAGAACAAGCTGGAAGGCCTTGCAAATGCTTCTCAAAGGAGGGGATTGAAGGTGAAAGAGGAATGAACTAGCTGGCTTGGTATCATTGAAGTAAAGCTAAAATGTGGTACTTCCTTGAAATTCGCTACCTGCACACATACCCTGCAGTTGTCCCACCTCGTTTTTCCCATAAGCTGTTAACATCACGTTTATTTTATTTTATTTTATTTTATTTTACTTCATTTTTGTGGTATTAGGAGTCAAATTCTAGACAGGCATTCTACTTCTGTGCCACATCTATAGACCTGTTCTTGCTTTGTTTTTCGCTCTTCCTTCTAGAATGTAAGCTCCCTCAGCAAAGGGCCCCCTTTGCAATGCCTATCACACAGTAGAAGCTGGAAAAAGTTGTTTGTCGGTGAAATGAATAAATGAAGGATGAATTAATACTTGAAGCAAAGTATGCACAGTTGAGAAACTGCAAGTAATTAGATGTGGCAGAAAAGGCACTTTTTTTTTTTTAAGATAAAAGTCCTGATCTCCTTGAGGCCTTTGATAATGGTATTTGAAGATTTCCAACATTATTACCCACTAATATTGTTTTCTCTATAAGGTCCACATTTTATATCTAAATATGAATGGAATTATATGGTACTTTCTATGCCTCTCTTATTTCACTTAGCACAATGACTTATATTTCTTTTATGTTGACTCAAATGGCAAGATTTCTTCTCTTTATCGTATCTCATTATGTACATGTACATTTTTATTGTCTGTCCCTCTATTGATGTACATTTACCTTCACTATTGTGAATAGTGTTATTACATCTGAGGATGCAGATGTCTATATTCCATATTGGTTACATTTCTTTCCCATATGTAGGTAGCTAGTAGTGAGGCTGCTAGACAGCTAGCGTGGGAGATATGGTTTTAAGTTTTTTTTTTTTTTTGAGGAATCTTTGGTTCTCCATGATACCTATACTGATTTGCATTTCTATCAACATTGTGTATGCTTTCCTTTTCTTCCATGTTGCCTCTGGTACTTCGTGTCCTTTGTCTATTTGATGATAGGCATTCTTATTTGAGTAAAGTGATTATTTCATTGTAGGCTTTACTTTATATAAAATTGTTTTATGTGTATGGGTGGTTGTCTGTATGTCTATGGACCACATCTATTCCTGGTACCTGTGGAAGCCGTAAGAGAGCAATGGATTCTACTGGGACTGGAGTTTTGAACAGTTGTGAGCCACTGTGTGGGTGCTGGGAATCAAATCTAGGTTCTCTAGAAGAGCAGCCAGTGTTCTTAACCAGTGAGCCATGTGTGCTTGTTGTATGCCAACACATCTGTCCGAGCACAGGGTCACACTACCCTTAGAAGAATGCACGGCAGTGTTCCAGGATGACTTTTGACATTTCTCTTGCTATATTTCACAGTCTCATCTTGACAGTGTCAATGGCACTTGCACCTGAGGCCTGGACCCTATACCCAGGTTGCCTGTTTCTTTTGAACTTGGGAGTTTCATTAAGCATACTTAAATTTTTTATTTACATATATTGTATATAAGAATGGACTTCATCATCAGAGATTATTCCCCCTGCAGCAGATGGGAAGAAATATGGAGGCCCACAGTCAGACACTATACAGAGAGTGAGAGACCTTGAAACACTCAGCCTAAATGGGATGTCTCCATCAAATCCCTCCCTCAGGGCTCAGGAAACCCTGTGGAAGAGGAGGCAGAAAGAGTTTAAGAGATAGAAGGGATGGAGGACACCAGAAGAACAAGCCCCTCTAAATCAACATGATCAAAGCTCATATGACCTCACAGACACTGAGGCACATATATACACAGGTCTGCACCAGGTCCTCTGTATATATCATCTGTATATATCCAGTTTAGTGTCTTTGTGGTATTCCTGAGTCTGTGAATGAGTGGATCTCTGATTCTTGTGCCTTCTCTTGGGTTTATCTCCTTCTGTTGGTTTGTCCTGTCCTATTTCAATGTGATAATCTTTTTTATCTTATTTTATTTATGTTTTGTTGTTATCTCCTAAGAGTATGTTTGATTTTTAATGAGAGACAGATTTGGGTGGGAGGAAGGTGAGGAGGAACTGAGAGAAGTAAAGGGAGGGAAAACCATAATCAGGACACATGTGAGAAGGAAAAAGATGTATTTTCAAAAAAAAAATGGGGGAAAGGAATGGGCTTCCTAATGACATGTGTATAGATTTTTATCATTTACCTTCCCATTATCCTTTCTTGTTTTTGTTCAATTCCCAGTTGATCCCCTTCCCAGCTTGTCATTTTTCTGTTTTCCTTTTCTTTTTGACCCATTGCATGTTCTAGGGTTTCTTATAAGATCTTAGTAAAGGACTATTTGTAAGAATATGAGCTCTCTACCAGTGATTGTACCACCCAAGAAAATGTCTCTCTCCCTCACCCAGAGTCTCAAGTAGAGGTGAGTCTTCCTGACTACCTACCCCCAACCCCCTGTTCCCTACTGCCTACCATTCCCTGCCTTTCGGTCCTCTTCCAGGCCCCGTGCGTTTGCTCCCTCTGGCAGGATGCTACAAGACATGCCTAGTCTTGCACAGGTAAACACAACTGCCCTGAGATGAAGGCCATTGCTGTGCTCCAAAGATGGCTTTCCCCTCATCCCACCCCTTTCTTTGGCTCTTTTATTTCTGCCCTCTTCTTGCCATATCCCTTGAGCCTTGGAGTGAGTATTGCTGTTGACACTTTTGACTGACCCCTCTGTCAGCCTTCTGATTGCTTACTTCTTCTTACTCTGACCACTTAGACGTCTTTGCAGCTACCACTGCCCATTGTAAATGGAGCTTCTCTGGCCAGTGTTGATGGCAGTGCTGCTGTATGGGTATAAATATAATTGTTTAGAGCGTAGTTTCATAGCCACCTCTTCTTTATCTTGTGGAACAATAGCAATAGCTTTCCACCTAAGGCCTGTGACCTCCCAAAGAGTTGGAGAAAAATAACCATTGATGCATTGGCCTTATTTACGAGTTCTGTATTCATATTGTCTCATTTTATAGAATATAAACCTAGAATAGTATGGTATTTCCCCAAATCCAAAATGAATAGATCATACACACCATACACACAGGATTTATTAATTTGCAGCCACTTCAGGTTTTTGTCTCTAACTTCAGCAGGTGTGAATGTGTCAGTACCCCTGGATATTTTTGTTGTTAGTATTGCCGCAGAAGGTGTGAGCCACTTATTCCATGCTAGCTACCTGTGTTATTGCTAGCTCTTTATACATTGTTCACCTACAAATAACTGCAAACATTAACACATCAGTGTTATCTACACAATGCACAGGAGAAGCATCACAAGAAAGTTAGTTTGTCCCCCTTCTAAAAGAATCTAAACAAAGCTATTCTCACCATTTAACAGAGAAACGTTTTCTCTTTAGCTGAATCATTTTCATTTTATGATTTATTTTTATTATTGTAAATTATGTGTATGAGTAGTTGTCTGGGTAAAATATACACATGAGTACAGTATGTGGCCACACAGATCAGGAGGAAGCATCAAATCCTCTGCAGCAGTTTTGAACGGACCTTGGGTCCTTGCAAGAAAAGTATGAGCTCTTAAGCACTGAATCGTCTCTCCAGCCAACCCCAAGGAGCATGTGTTTTCTAAGGATATTGATCATTTGCCCACAATTTTAAGATTACTTTGGTTGTTGTTCTATCAGTATACCTAACATTTTTCAAATTTAATAGGGATAATAATGTTAAAATACCTACTTCTATATCTGTGTTCAATATACTGGAATTTCTCTCCTCGCCTTTGCTTTTTTATCATGGCCCCAGGAGAGAGTTAGGGAAAGAATCAAGGATGCTACTTTCTAGGAGAATTTTCTTTGAGAATTAAAGAAGTGAAAGATTGCCTTTTCGAATGATAAAACAATGTAGAAAGACGAGGGCAAGTTCGAGTAGGTAATTATCTGCTGACATTTCCGACATTCCCACTTCAGGAAAATGGATGTGTTGAAATTATCGCCAAAAGTGAAGAAAGCTTACTTCTCCTTCCCTTCTTGAAAGATGCTCTGTACAATACCAGATAAAAAATGTCTAGTGTGGTTAAGTGGATAGAGGCCTCCTGGTCCTCCTTTAGCTTGTGAGCAACGTCTAAGGATCCTAAAAGAACATTTATCTTAGGTAGCTCGGTTGACAGCCAGTGGAACTATCAATGGAGACACTGTATTGAGGCAGAGGCTGATAACAATATAGCAGCCAGTGACCAAGGGGAGTTGTAAATGAGATTACAGTCTAGGTGTCTTCAGCACCAGGAAGCCAAGAGGGAACTTAATCAGTTGGACCAAACTCCCCATGCTCTGGGCTAAGAGAGCTTCTCTAGAGTTGATTTATATTTCTTGAGACTTAACAGAGGCACCAAGGGTTCAAGCCCAGAAAGAACCTTCTTAGAGACAAGAGAACCCTGCCTTGCTCCTGTGAGCTTCTTCCTACCTCACCTACTGCATATAATGCAGCAGAAAGCAGGGAGAAAGATCTGAAACGTCTGAACATTTCTCTGAAAGAGTCTGTAAACTAGGAAGGATTAAGTCCCTCCCACATTGTACAAGTTCAAGGTGAAGTGAGCACTTTAGAAAGCCAACTTGAATTACTTAACAGAAAATTGAAAAACTACCTTTTCTCCATACAACTTGGATTTAGTGTGTTGTAAGGTAATGTTGTTGCCACAGCAAGATAATCTTTGGTGAGCTATAGTCTGCATTTAATTTAAAATTTTGTGTTCTCCCATAAGCCTGGGGATTATTGTCTGATTGGGGTTGTAGACTGCCTGTATTTGGCATACCTAATTAAGGCCATCTTTATCTTTAATTATTTGATCAATACAAGTGGAACTTTGATTTTCTTACTACATCCTTATTGTTGTAAAATAATGGTGCTGTGAAATAGTCACACAAGTTGCACAGTAACTGCAGTGCAGGCAGAGACGGTTAATACCACTTAGCTGAAGTACATCCTGACAGGCATCACTACTGCATAATCTCTGAAATTTTCATTCATTTGCTGACTCCAAAATCTGAAGTTGCTATATATGAGGCCTCTTGAGGACATCTGTATATATGTGTATAAAGGTGTGGACAGCCTGCAAATCGAATATCTCATTTTACACAATCTTTTACTATAGAGCTAGACTATTTTGAAAGGATGTTTGTTTCTCTGCATCACCATCCTTCTTTTCTCAGAAGATAAGGTCTTATGTCACGCTGACCTCAAGCTGTCATCCTTTCTCCTCAGCCTCCTAACAAGCTGGGATCCCAGGTTACCACGCCTAGCTTGTCTCTCTCCCTTTCTATTTAAAGACATGCTCTTTGATATGTGAGAGGAATTAGGGAAACTTGTTTGGGCATCTTATTTTTATCTTGATAACTAGATTTCAGTTTTTAAACATTTTATTACCTTCTCTGCATAGCCATAATTTACTAAATTTGTATTAATCTATAACTATGAGGTAAATTCTTTTTAAAAGTGATTTAAAAAAAAACAAAAAACTGGTACTAGAGATTGGCCTTGTGTCTGCTGGGAAAGCACTTTAGCAATGAGCTGCATCTCTCTCCAACCTTAACTGATTCATCTTAAATTTACTGTGGTATAATATATATATATATATATATACAAAAATATAAAAGTGCCTACAACACAGTAAGGCTATAGGTGTCGCTCAGTGGTAGAACATTTGCCTCCCTGGTGAATGACCACAAGCCTTATCTCTAGCCCATGAAAACAACAACAAAAGGCATGCTTATTTCCTTGTACACAAGATGAGCCCATTTTCAGTGCATTGTTTCCCTATAAACAAGTCTCCTTTCATCACCTTTTGACCTTGTCAGCCAGTGTCTGATCAGGTTGATACTGACCTGCTATAACAGTGAACACTGTCACATACTAACAGTGCTCACAGAAGCTTACTGTGGTATGTGGGTTTGTGTGCATCTTTCAATTAGGCAGTTCGAGACGTTTATGGGTTTCATTCTGATATTTTTGGCACCGAAGTATCAACCTTCAGCTTTCTCAGAAACTTTGATTTTTATTGTAGAAACAAAAATAGTTCAGCTTCATTCTAAGTACTCTGAGACGCCCGCTGCCCTAAGGACTTAGAGACCATACTATATAAGCTCCACAACTGTTAGCCAGCCAGCAATCTTATGACTGTCCTGATACTGGAAATGTCTCAGATGGTGCAAACGTGTGATAGCAGTAGTGAGAGGGTCGTCATTTTTGCTGGGCTAAAGCAAATTGTACAACTTTGCCACAGACTGTGGAAGAAAACCTTTTTAAAAATTATTTTAATCTGGCCATGGTGATGCCCAACTTTGATCCCAACACTGTGGAGGCAGAGTTTGGCAGATCTATGTGAGTTCCAGGACAGCCTGCTCTACAGAGTGGATTCCAGGACAACTATAGGACATCTACGTGGTAAAACCATGAAGGGCCACTTTGTGGAGTTGGTTCTCTATTTTCACCTTTATGTGCATACCGAGGATTGAACTCCAGTCACTAGACTTGTGTAGCAAGCATGTCTACTCAGCCAGCTCACTGGCCTAATGAAGAACTATGTGATTGTTTCAGGGACAGAAGCCCATTTCTCTCTCTCTCTCTCTCTCTCTCTCTCTCTCTCTCTCTCTCTCTCTCTCTCACACACACACACACACACACACACACACACACACACACAACCTAGCACATTCTGCCATTTCACAGCCTTGTTATGAAAGGAATGAACGGAAGAAAGGAACCTCAGTTTTGCAGTACACTTGGAAAATCTAGGGGTCAGGGCAGTCAAGTAGCAAAGCAGGCATTTACCAAGGCAGGATCAATTTTTTTCTGCACTTTAGGAGCTAATTTAAATTCCTGGTGATGGCCAGGGCCAGAGATGACGGAACTTATGTCTCTTTGAATTGTCATTTTTGTAAATATTCTAAAGGCCAGAAGAACAAATCTGTCCAATGTGTTTCCTAAGGCATACTGTCCTTTTTTTCTTTTTTCTTCTTTATTTTAGATGTATTTATTGTCTTAGAGTTTCTGTTGCTGCAACCAAAGCCCTTGACAAAAATAGCAAGTTGGGGATGAAGGGGTTTATTGGCTTACACTTCCACACTGCTGTTCATCACCAAAGGAAGCCAGAGCTGGAACTCAAGCAGATCAGGAAGCAGGAGCTGATGCAGAGGCCATGGAGGGATGTTCCTTACTGGCTTGCCTCCCCTGGCTTGCTCAGCCTGCTCTCTTATAGAACCCAGGACTACCAGCCCAGGGATGGCACCACCCACCATGGGCTGGTCCCTCCCTCACCGATCACTAATTGATAAAATACCTTACAGTTGGATCTCATGGAGACATTTCTTCAACTGAGGCTCCTTCCTCTATGATGACTCTAACTTGTTTCAAAACCAGCCAGTACAATTGACCCCTTGTCAACTTGACTCACAAATAGACCACTGTCTTTCCTTATTCATCCCAAATATCTCACATTAAAAGCATAAATAACTTTAAAAGTCTGGCTGTCCTGGAACTCACTCTATAGACCAGGCTGGCCTCGAACTCAGAAATCCACCTGCCTCTGCCTTCCAAGTGCTAGGATTACAGGCGTGTGCCACCACGCCTGGCCCTCCCCTTCTTCTTAAAGAAGGGGAAGCCCTGACCCCATGGATACCACCTCACCCTAGGACATCAAATTGCATCAGAACTAAGCACATTCTCACTCTCTGAGGTTTTCTTACCAGGCATCCCAGCTAGGGGAAGGGGATCCAGTGGCGGGCAACAGAGTCAGAGACATCTCCTGCTCCAATTGTTAGGGAACCCACACGAGTACCAAGCTGCACATCTGCTTCACATGTGCAGGGGCCCTACATCCAGCCCTTACATGCTCTTTGGTTGGTGGTTCAGTCTCTGAGAGCACCCATGGATTCAGGTTAGTTGTGTTCTTCCACACAACTCCCTGCGCTCAACCTGGTGTTCAGCAGTGGGTGTCTGCATCTGTTTTGGTCAGCTGCTGGGTAGATCCTCTCAGAGAACAGCTGTGCTATCTGCAAGCATAACAGACTATCACTAACAGTGTTAGGGGTTGACTCTGTCACATGGGATCGGATCTCAAGTTGGGCCAGTCATTGGTTGGCTGTTCCCTCAGTTTCTGCTCCATCTTTATCCCTGCACATCTTGTAGGCAGGACAGATTTTGGGTTGAAGGTTTTGTAGGTGGGTTAATATCTCTCCTTCCCGCCACTGGAAGTCCTGCCTGGTTACCGGAGTGGCCACTTCACTCTACACACACACCTTAATCTGACTAGTCACACCTATTTCTGTTCTCCCTCCTCCTCCCTCTCCTCACACCTGATTCCCATCCCTATTCCCCTCCCCCCCAGTTCCCTCCCTCCATTCACCTCCAATGTATTTTATTTCCCCTTCTGAGTGACTGTCACTCAGTCACCTCCTGTGAGCTCTCCTTATTACTTAGTTTCTTTAGGTCTGTGGATTGTAGCATATGTATCCTGTACTTTATGGCTAATGTGTACTTATAAGTGAGTACATACCATGCATGTCCTTTTGGGTCTGGGTTACCTTATTCAGGATGATATTTTCACTATCCATCCATTTAAAATAGCCAATTTCTTTTAAAATTCAAAGTCATTTTAAAATTCCAATCTCTCACTTGTGGGCTCCAGTAAAATAAATAAAAAACAAACAAACAAACAAAACCCAACTACTTTCTTACTTTAAAGGGGGAAATCAGGGCACAGTCACAATCAAATTAAATTAAAAGCAAACTCTAATCACGCAGTGTCTGGGATCTATTCACGATCTCTGGACTTCTCCAAAGGGCTTGGATCACTTTTCCAGCTCTGCCCTCTGCAGTGCATACACATTGTCTTCTAGACTCCAGCTGGCTCCACTGCTGCTGTTCTGGGCAGTCATCCCATGGCACTGGCATCTCCAAAACTTCTGGGGTCTCTTGCTGTAACAGGGCTGCACTTTTACCAATACCTTCCCATATTTCTCTTCTTGGTGCCAAGCCTTAACTTCTCCATGACCTTTTCAGTCCTGTGTCTTCAACTCTCACTGAGGCTGCACCGTCACCAGTAGCCTCTCCTGGCGTCTTACAGTGCCAAACCTCAGCTGCTTTCCATGACCCCTTCATGCCTTCAAAACTAGTACCACCTGGGTAACTCTTAAATATTACCAAGTCTGTGTGTTAATAGGAGGTAGAATCACAGGAGCCACTGGAACATGCTTTTTCTGTGCTCTCAGGAAACACTTCCCAGAAGATTTCACTACAGTGATGCTGTTCTCTTCTTAATCACTGCTAAATTCTCAGCTCCAACTGCCCAGAGTATCCTAGAAAAGCAAAGGCTTCACACTTGTAGTTATGTTATCTTGTTAATCACAGTTGATTCTTCAGCTCCAGCTAACCAGAACCACAGAATCTTAATCCAAAATAGCAAACAACGCTGCTAGAGTCTTTAAACTTCCTTCTGAAACTTCTCAAACCAGGTCTCCATCCTCTGCACTGCTCTCAACTTTCTCATCTTCCAAGCTTCTAAAGAACTCTTAACACTTAGTGTTTTTTCTAGCTCAAAGTTCCAAGGTCCTTCCACAGTCTGTCCAGAAACAACCAAGTCTATCACAGCAATACCCAACTATGCTGATACCAACTTCTGTCTTAGTTTCGGTTTTACTGCTGTGAAGAGACACCTTGACTATGGCAGCTCTTATAAAGGAAAATATTTTATTAGGGTTGGCTTACAGTTTCAAAGGTTTAGTCCATTATTGGCATCATGGGACAGATGGTAGTGTGCTGGAGAAAGAGCTCAGAGTTCTACTTCTTGATTGACAGGCATCAGGGTAGGATTGCTACACCTAGCTCAAGCCCACCTCTACACACCTCCTCCAACAAGACACCTACTCCAAGAAGGTCATACCTCTTAATAGTAGAACTCCCTATGTGCCAAGCATCCAAATACATGAGTCTTATCTATGGGAGTCATTCTTATTTAAGCTACAACATTTTTTCATGTATTTTATGTAACTGCGTGCTCTCTTGTGAGCCACCAGGTGGTTACTGGGAATTGAACTCAGAACCTCTGGAAGAGCAATCAAATGCTCCTAACCACTGAGCTATCTCTCCACCCCTGGGAATACTGTGTCTTAAAAAAAAAAAAACAAAGCCAGAAATGGGGATGGGATATAACTCTGGTAGAAAGCTTATTTAGTATTTTTAAGGCCTTAGCACTAAAGGAAAAAAAGAAATGAAAAAACAACCTAGAAATAAAAAGTTTAGTGTTCTTGCTTTGTTGAGTTGCTTGTCCTTGTGTACCAAGACATAGATAGCTTTTTCTTTTTTCTTTTTTTAAAGTACTGCAGGAAAGTACTTTTTATTTTGTTAAACTAGCAATTGAGGCCTAATAAGACGGATGCCATGGGTTTTCAATAGACTTGGTACAGATAGACATTTGCAATCCTTCATTGTTTGCCTTTTTTGCTGAATGTCTGTGGAGAGTGGTCATGCAGTCATTTATCACTTACATATTTGCTCTAGCAACAAGTCAGAGCTTGATGATACACTGTAACCCTGGCAACCATTTCATATGAGTTATAACTTTCCAGAGACTATGGACCATGCTTGGGAAGTTGAGTTGGGGGGTGGGGGTGGGGGCAAGATCAATAGCCCTGTAGTGGGAAGGTGAGTCAAAAATGGCTGCAGCTTGGCAAACACATGAGACCCGGAGACAGGAGGAGAATAAAGGCTTTTCCCGTGTTCTCATCTCCCAACGGTCTTGCCAACCATCTGGGGTGGGGCTGTGATATAATTTTGAAGTCAATAGAGTTTGGGGAACATTTTAGGGGGTCATTAAATTCTATTTTTGTTTCCAAAGGAGATCCTGTTGGGTGGGGACAAACATGCTAGGGTTGGGGTGCTAAAGCCTTGACCCATGATGGGAGCATTCATATATATTTGGAAAGATTCAGATGATATAAGCCGCTGTCACTTGATGATAAACTAGATATATTTGGAGGTGCAGATGTAGGAGATTGGAAGAGAGATCCTAAATTTCTGGCTACCATTCACTGAGATTGAGAATTGGAAATGGGCCCAGGTTTAGTAGAGGAACATTGAGAATGATTAGGCATTCTGTCTGAATAAATTATACTTTTATACTCCCATTTTATGTCTCAACTCAATATTCACAGAGGGCATAGCTGGCTTACTGAAGGAAGAAGGTATTCTATGGTTTATGGAACTAAAGAAAAAATAAGAATTTGTTACATAGGATTTATCACTGACTTGGCATGAAGAGTTTTCTCCAAAGGAAGTGTCACTTTAAAATGCCATTCCTCAGCTAGAAATGTGGTTCAGTTGGTAGAGTACTTGCTTAGCATACAGAAAGCTCTGGGTTCCATCCCTTGTGCCACATTTCTTTTTTTCCCCCTTTAAACAGACCTTTAACTTTTATTTCTTGAATCTTCCCTTTTATATCTTACCCCAAACTTAATTGTATGTCCTTGGAAAAGTTACATAGCCTCTTCAAGTATCAATTTACTAATCTAAAAGATGAGATAGTGATAGAATTTATTGCATAGAATTGCTGAGAAGATCCAGTGTGAAGATGCTGTAGACAGCTGTGTCTGCACAGATGGACAGTGGTTATGTGGTCAGTACTAGACACTTGACATGAGAAGTGGCCTTTATTCTCTAATATTTTATAGATTTCCCCAGTTTTTTTTTAAATTTTCTATATTCTTTGTTTACATTCCAAATGATTTTCCCTTTGCCAGTTCCCCCCTCCCCCTAAGTCCCATAAGCCCTCTTCCCTCTGCCCATTCCCCAATCAACCCCCTCCCACTTCTCTGTTCCAGTAATCCCCTACAATGTTGCATCAAGCCTTTCCAGGACCAGGGCCCTCTCCTTCCTCCTTCTTGGGAATCATTTGATATGTTAATTGTGTCTTGAGTATTCAGAGCTTCTATGCTAATATCCACTTATCAGTGAGTGCATTCCATGTGTGTTCTTTTGTGAATAAGTTACCTCACTTAGGATGATATTTTCCAGTTCTAACCATTTGCCTAAGAATTTCATGAACTCATTGTTTTTAATTGCTGAGTAGTATTCCATTGTGTAAATATACCACATTTTCTGTATCCATTTCTCCATGGAGGAACATCTGGGTTCTTTCCAGCTTCTGGCTATTATAAATAAGGCTGCTATGAGCATAGTGGAACATGTATCCTTATTGCATGCTGGGGAATCCTTTGGGTATATGCCCAGGAGTGGTATAACCAGGTCCTCTGGAAGTGTCATGCCCAGATTTCTGAGGAACTGCCAGACTGATTTCCAGAGTGGTTGTACCATCTTGCAATCTCACCAGCAGTGGAGGAATGTTCCTCTTTCTCCACATCCTCACCAGCACCTGCTGTCTCCTGAGTTTTTTATCTTAGCCATTCTGACTGGTGTGAGGTGAAATCTCAGGGTTGTTTTGATTTGCATTTCCCTAATGACTAATGATGTGGTGTGGAGATGGCATAGTTGGTAAGTTGATATGGTACCTGCTATACAGTCATGAAAATCTGAGGTTGGATCCTCAACACCTACATCAAAATGAAAGACTTAATTACTGTGCCCATAACACAGCACTGAGGGCAGGCTTTAGGAAGCAGAGACAGTGGTATCCCTGAAGCATATTGGCCAGTCAGCCTAGCCAAATTGATGAGTTTCAAGTTCTATTAAAAAAAAAAAAAGGTGAGGGCTAGAAAGATGGCTATGTAGGTGAGAGCTCCTGCTTTGCAGAGGACAGTTCAGTTACTTGCACTCACATGGTGACTTACAACTGTGTATGACTCCAGTTCCAGGGGATCTGATGCCTTCTTGTGTTGTCTATAGGCACTGTACATGTGGTCTACTTGCATGCATATAGACAAAACACTCATATTTTAAAAAAAAAAAAGTTTTTTTTTAATTTTTATTTTCTATATTCTTTGTTTACATTCCAAAGGCTTTCCCCTTTCCCAGTTCTCCCCCACCATACGTCCCATAATTCCTCTCCCCCCCCCAACTATTCCCCAATCATCCCCCCACACACACACGATTTCTCTGTTCTGCGTCTACAAAACTGGATCCAATCTTTTCAGGCCCAGGGTCCTCTCCTTTCTTCTTCTTGGGAATCATTTGACTTGCTAATTGTGCCTTGAGTATTTAGTTTTTTAAAGGTAAAATATGATTGAGGAAAGACACCCATTATCTAATTCCAATGTCAGTTATCACACTTGCACACTAATAAGCACACATATATTCACCCGCAGGAGCATGTACATATCCTCAAATGTACATGTACATCTACATCTACAATAACCTCAAAACAGTGTCCAGAACTTAGGGTAATGGTACATATCACTGATCCTTGCACTTTGAAGATGGAGGCAGGAGGATCAGAGGTACAAAGTCATCCTCAGCTACATAGTATGCTTGAGGGCAGCCTGGACTATGAGAGACTTTGCCTGCAGGGGTCAAAAAGTAGAGCAAACCAATCAAAGAACCTAAGAAAAATAGAAAACATTCTTCATATCTATTTTGGTTACATGTTGTTAATAAAGTACTAATCTTTTCATGAGACTGCTCATTTTTAAGTCTGAACATGAAGTAGTAAATACATAGAATTCGTCTTATGTTCCTTACTAAATATTAAGGTTTTCCTGAAATTACATTTAGATAGAAGTAAATTCAAACTGAGTGCAGTTCTGAGTTTATACCAATGCTTGTTGTGGTACTATCCCAATATTGTGCATCTTACTAGCAATTCTCTTGGCTTTTGGTATAGATGATGGTTCTTAGCTAAATTGATTTGGCCAAATGGAAAGTGTCGCTGAATTTTTAACAGAAAAATAGCTTTTGATATATGTGTGTTTCCATTATGTGTATCTGTGTACTTGAGTATTATGAATGCTCCAAGTTCGTGTATGTGTGTCACATGTCTGCAGTGCTCATGGAGACCAGAAGAAGGCTTTGAGTCCCCTGGAATTAGTGTTATAGGCCATTGGGAGCCACCTGTGTGGATGCTGGCCAGGCTCTGGTTCTCTAGAAGAGTTCTTACCCACTGAGCCCTCTCTGCAGTTTCACTTTTGGTATATTTTGTCATATAACATTTTACTGGAGTCATTGTAAAGGTAACCATTATTTTGTTAAAATGAGTGTAGATATTTTAATGCCATGACTAATAGTTTTAATACTTTTTTTTGAGAATTGATCTTTCATGGAGTCCTATCCCTAAATAAAGAACTACAGGCAACTGTTGAATGCTGGAGAAGGAAAAGTAGCCAGTCCTAGAGATGAAGACTTATTGATTGCCCAGTGCAGGATCCTCAGCCTTGAAATCACATGGACATGCATTCGTACATGGGCTTGCATATGCACGCGAACACACACACACACACACATACACACACACACACACACACACACACACACAATGGACTCAGCAGGTTTTGTTTCTATGTATTTTTACACACACATATGTAGAAATGTGTATGTAGCTAAAGAAATAGAAGCTATTAACTTGAGAGTGGGATGACATAGAGATTTTGAGGGAAGGGCTGGAGGGAGTGGATGAGGAAGAGATGAAATTCTCTTTCAATTAAAATCATTGAAAAGCAAAATAAAAATTTAAAAATTTAAATATATTCAATTTGTTGGGAGAACCTTGCCTGAAATCAGATGATTTCACACCTTCACATGACAGGCAAGTCCTTAAAAGTGACCTGCTTAAAAAGTAGGATAGTTTTTTTTGTTGCTGTTGTTGTTTGATTGATTGTTTGGTTGGATTTTTGTAGGGTTGCTGTTGGTGGTGTTGTCATTGTTGTTTTTTGGAGGCCTGGTCTCACTGTGTAGATTTGACTGTCATGGGCCCCACTATGTAGACCAGGCTGGCCTGGAACTCAACGAGATTTTCCTGCTTCTGCCTCCCAAATGCTAGGATTAAAGGTGTGCACCATCACACCTGCTAGATGACCAGTTTAGGTTGTTTGTTTGTTTGTTTGTTTCTTTGTTTTTTAAGGGATAATATCTACAAGTGAATACCAAAAATGAATGAACAACTGTTATGAATAAACCATCATAAAATGAATATTTACAATGAGTAGAAATAGTCCTGGCATTTGGTGCTTGATCTTCTTGTGTGGTAAGGACTACCCTATGCACTGCAGGAAGTATGGCAACACCTGTATGTCTCTTCTCCTATATGACACCTAAAAGCAGTCTCAGTTGTCTTGGGAAGGGAGTACATTGAACTGATCTGGCCCTTTTAAAAGGCGTTTGCTTCTGCCTCGGGTACACATTGATTTTTTTTTTAAAGGAAGAAAAAAGCTTCCCCCCTCAAATGTGTACTGTAACATGCTAGTTAGATAATTGTTGGTATATAGACAACAGTTGTAGAAAAAATATTTGTAATGGGAATGATGCATTTGAACTCCAGAATAGGGGTTACCTCTGGGGAAGGCCAGTGGTATGGGCCAGAGGGTAAAGGCACCTGCCTCTAAGCCTGAAGATCTGAGTCCACTACCCATCACATGGTAGAAGGAGAAAATGGACTCCTGCAAGTTGTCTTCTGACCCCCCCATACACTCGGCACTCCCTCCCCCAAATAATAATGAACAATACTTTTAATTACCTCTGGAAAGAAGTAGTTGGGAATGAATGAAGCTAAGTTTGTAATGTTTTACATTTCAAAAGGCAAGGATAAAACGAAAAGCAAAAAAGGAGAGAGAGAAGATGTGTTTTGCTGTTAAGTCTAAAAGGAGTGTACATATTTTCTGTACATTTGCATGACTAACCTGTTTCCAGCTTCTATGGTATAGCATACAACATCTGTTGCATTTTTCAACTTCTGTCATGCATTTTCAACTTACTATCGTACACTGTTAAACAGCATCGGATAGGCTTCTGTGTACAGGAGCCAGCTTCATTGACTCCCTCATGTCAACCACAGCAGCAGAAACCCTTACCCGTGCCAGAGACCCAGCAGGCATTTGTTAATTGGCAGATTGAGATGTCTTCCTTCCTGCCTATGGTTTCCTTTCTGATTTGGTATCACATATTTAAATTTAGAGGTAACTCTAGCTTTTAGAATAGACAAACTATGGTAGTTTTCAAGTAATACAAGTCAGGTCACATGCTCTAGCATTTATCGTATATAATGGATAATATTTTGTATTTTTATGGAAAAGGCATTGCATATGTATTCTACCTATATATCTCATGCTTCAGTTTTCTTTCATAGTTTTTCTCATAATGTAAAAAGTAACTTGAGTCCAAGTTATTATTAAAGATGTTCATAAAAATAAAAGAATGATAGAAATAATGAATTATTTATGTATTTACTTTAATAAAAACATCCTTTAATATAGATAATAATAGCTATGATTAGGACTATCTAGAAATACCTGGTGGTGCTAAGATGCATTTCAGAAAATCAAGGAATAGAAATAATGATCCTTCCTTGGTAGGTGGTAGGTGTACTCTGTATGTGTGTGGGGGGGGTGCACGAATGCCCGCTTACACGTGTGTATATGTTAGAACTTACCCTTTCTTATACTACATATTCATTTATTGTTACAAAAGCCATATAACACTACCATGCTGGAGAAATGACACCCAGAATCAATTTGGGTTTGAAATTTCAGTTATACTATCTCAGCTATCTGTGGTGCTTTTAGCTTATACTTTTGTACCCGGAAACTCAGCATCCTTATCTCTGCTTTAGGTTAACACACACAGTCATGCATTTCTGAATGACCTCTTCATACCTACGTTGTATTATTTTTTCCATTGTTTTCATTATCTTCAGCATCCTCATCTTGAAAGTGTACAGGACAAGATCCTTAGTGATTTGAGGATTGCATGAAATAATTCATGGGAAGTACTATGTATGAGACAACACAAAAATTATTTTTAAAATGGTAATCTAAAATAAAGCTTATGTTGGCCTTATATAATTTGAGAAGTGAAGGGGCTATATGAGATTCTGCCTTAAAAATAAAAACAAAGTAAGTTTGCTTTTTTTGGATCCCATACTTGCCAATAAAGTTTGTCTGTGACTAAAAGTTTGTTTCTACTGAGGGGGCATGTGAATGTGTGGACACTGACATCTTTGCATATAAAATGTGGAATGACTTAAAATACTTTGGTTATCAAGTTGTATTCCTTATGTAGATGAAGAAAGCATTTCTAAGAAAGGGCTTCCTTGGAAAATAATTAGAAAATGAATTATTGAGTATAACCTTTGAAATCGCTTAGTCTGTGACTAGAAGACTAAGATAGAAACAATGGGGTTTTTTTTCCTGTTGTTTCCTGCTGCAGGCTGCATATTTTAACATAGAAAGCAAAATGACTTAGGGGCTTTCAACGCACAGCAATAGGAGTGAATCTGTAGTGTCTGTCCAGTATGATTAGAGACTTGTTAGTTTGTATGTAATAGAGTTGAGAACTTGATGAAAGAATAACTATAAGCCTCCAGATCTTCTGTTAGGTACGACTCACCACACACATTTTCAGTTGTCTTCTCCCATTAGCTCCCCTTTTGTTTTTTTGAGACAGTGCCTCATGTGAACCAGATCGGTGCCTCCTGTCTCTGTTCTAAATGCTGAAATTACAAGTCTGTGGCACCATTGCCTGCTTAATCTTTTTTCCTTTCACTGAAAAAATAAAATAAGCCCTTATTCTAGGAAATGTTGTGTGCGTCAATAAAGAGATGGTAAAATCCAGAAGCCTTTATCTGAAAATTATCTTATTCTTCTTTTGTGTATTCCAAAGTAATCTTGAATCCAATTTGGAGATAAAATGAAGGCTGAGGTAGACTGAAGGATAATATCTGTAATGACCATTAATGAATTGTGGATATATTTTATCTCATTCTTATTTTGCCAGTTAAAATGTCTTCTTTGAGCAGCCTCATTTTAAAAATAAAGCAGGACACTGAAACAAGAAACAGATGATGTCTATCTTGCTAACTGCAGCTGGTGACATTCTGTTGCAGACATCGTGGGGGTAATGGCATGCTTTGGGGAATAAACTGAATTTAAAGCACAAGTTCTTCAGTTATTTTCATGTAGTTTCTTCTTTGCGCACACCTATATTATGGATAGCATCCCAGGATGGTGGGAGAACTAGTAACAGTGTTTGGCATGTCACCTCCTGCCTTTCCATTAAGTACCCATGAAGATATTTAAACAGAAAAACAAGCTTTTAATAGTTCCGTGAATTAAAAAGAAATTCAAAGATTGGTGACAAACTCTAGGGAGAATTTCATTAGCAAGGGTAGATTAAAAAGCACACTTGAATGTCATGTTATTTATTTCACTTTCTGAAACCAGCTGAGGCAAAAATAGCCAAAGGGAGCAGGGAAAGACTTGCACCCATGTGTAAAGTGGCTGCCTGGCAGGCAGGCAGTCAGTCAGTCAGTCAGTCATCTCACCAAGGAACTGGCGTTCTCGGTTTCCCACTAGCCCACTTCACATCCATATTTCCAGATCATTTCGGGGACTAATGTGCTTCAAATACATAAAATAAGGCAAGAAATAGGGAAGGTTTGGAAGAGACATATAATATCCACAGAGAATTGTGGCTGCCACCAATACCAAGGTAATGTGCTCTACAGCCAGTACAGGAAAGAGCAAATGACATGTACTCATTTGGCTTCTTGTGCAGAGAGAACCCTTCCGCATAGTCCAAGGTCAAACTAACCAAGTCCAGTGAGGACAAGGGTATTCAGTTGAAAGCAGGTTCTGAGTACTTCAATCTTTATTTGAACTTCAGTTGGCTGAAAAATCCATCTACCCAGTTTGCTGCCAGATGCCAATCTTGTTGAATTTCTCTCCATCTTGGTAATAAGTATGAGGTTATAAAGGGCTGTGGGCAGAGGAGGACTACCAAAGAGAGGAGTCCAGATAAAATGTTCCCGTGAGATTTCAAAGCAACAGCGAGTCATGAAAATACCTTGTGTGTACCAAGCAAATGAAGTCAAGACATCTATGATATCTCCTTAAATGAAACAGTGGAGATTTGCCCTGCTTGGAGCAGAACAAACTGGACAGGCAACAAATTCAGGACTTTCATCGAGATCGAGAAGGATGAAGAGATCTAAAGTAGAACGAATAAAGCGCAGAATGGCTAGCAGTGCTCTTGAACAGCTCACTCATTGACTAGACACTAAATATTAACTACCTACCTGACACACTAGGGGTTGGTGCTATAATATGGAACAAAAAAGATTAAGCAGTTATGGAAGGTACACTTGAAAACATACAAGGCTTATAGTGAATATTACTAGAAATTTTTGAATAAATACACTATTTAAGGCTATTAGAAAAAACCTGAACATCAATAATTTTCATATAATATTAGTTTCAGAACACAGACATGGATTTTTTTCAAGAATATAGGCAGATGATTTCAATTTTTTCTTATTTAAAGGAAAAGAAATGACCTAAGAGAATCTTTTTTTTTAACATTTCATTCTTTTTTTTTATTTTTATTCTCCATTCTTTAATTTTCTTTTTTTCCCTTTTTTTAACTTTCTATATTCTATGTTTACATTCCAAAGGCTTTCCCCTTTCCCAGTTCCTAAGAGAATCTTGATGTTAAAAAAATAAATAAATAAGGTATCCACTTTGGAACAAAAACCAAATTGGACTTAGACATTTTTCTAAAAACCTGAGACCATCATAGCATTCTTTCCTCTGTTTGAGCCTTCTATGCTATCACTATAATTTATTTTAGAAAGCAGCATGCTTTTGTGGGATGATGTTGGAGGTACACATGTGTAGGCGCACATACACACACATACACCCCATCAGGTACTGTTCACCTTGTTTCTTTCAGACAGGGTCTCTCTTACTGGCAAGGAACTCTAGTAGGCTAGGCTAGTCAGTGAGCCTCAAGAATATGCCTGTCTCTACCTCCTCAGAGTTGAGCTTACAAACTCACACCACGGAACACCTTACTTTTTGACATGGATTCAAGGGCTCATGTTTGCATAACAAAGCACTTCACCAACTTAGCTATCTCCTCAGCATGAACAAGCCTTCTTTAAAGCCTTTAATTTTTTCCTTTTGAAAAAAAATAGCTACTATATGAATTTCTTGCAAAGCATTTCAGTCTTAATTAGAATATGGATTTCTAGTGTTGGTAATGTGGATGGTACTTACAGGGTTTTTCTTAAGCATACAGAAAATCTGTGAATGCAAGTTTTTCTTCCCCCAGATTAATTTATTCACCGTCTTTTCCTCCCTCATTCCTTTCTCTTTTTTCTTTTTCTCTTTCCAGCTTTCTCACATTGTTCCTTTGGCCTCACACATGCTAAACATGCTTTCTACCACAAAGCTGCCCCTCAAGCCATTCCAAGGACTCTGTGCCTTCCCACTGGCTACATAGATGAGGGTGTTCATGTGATAGGAAAACCAGAGTACTGCCTCAGAAAACCATTCAGAGATACATTTATGATGAAATAAAACATAATACAAATCAAGCATTCAAATATATGAAAACCAGTGGAGAAAAGAACATTTACTAAATGGTGAAGCAGTTGACTATGTAAATATAGTTGATATAATAGCTCGTATGTATAGAGTTATAGGTTAGGTTTAACAACCAAAACCTATTCTTAGTTTTATCTAGCCAAGTGATAAGAAAGTTATGGAAGGTACACTTGAAAACCAGGATCTAGAATTCCAGATTAATGTAAAAGTTTAAGGTACCAGTCATTTAAAGTGGATCTGTCCTAAGAGCAGGTAGGTCAGTAGCCTATACCAGACTAAAAATGATAAGAAAGCTCTGAACATAAATCCAGAATTTGTTTGTAAGGGTGCTAAGATATAACAGTTACAAGTCGTCACTAAAGGGGATTGGGAAAATCAGTTCAGCATTTAAAAATTATATTAAATCTGGAGTCTCTCACTTACTAAAGTAAATTATAGTTAAATAAAGAATTAAGGAATGAAATAATTAAAATATCAAAATGCAAAACATGAAGGAAAAACCATGTTTAAGTAAGGACTTGAGGCATGAAAATGATGGCCATAATTACAAAGGCCAGTTATATCAGATTTGATTGTGTAAAATCTACAATAATAACCTTAAGTAGTTCAGTTTGGCAACAAGTTTTTTATTCATAAACCAATGTTAAAAAAAATTAGCCATGGTCAAGTTCATTTTATTTACCAGGCAGTAGAAAATCTAACAAGCTGGATCTGGTTCTTGGGACCTCCATAATGGAAATAGAGGACCAACCCTCATAAATTGTTCTCTGACCTCTGCACATGCATTGTGACAAGTATCCTCAACCCCACAATAAATAAACAAATGTAATTAATGAAAGAACTTATCTACTAGTATTTAGTTTAAAAATATTCTTTTAAGTAATGCTATTTGTTTTGGCCCTGCTTGCGGACTAGATGCTCTATACGGCTGAAGGAAGCTGTGAAGGGGGTGTATTTGGTATGCCAGCTTGGTTGTGTATATTAGGAACGTTCAGCATTTGTGGCTTTTGAACCATCTATACCACTACAGCATCTGCTCTGGAAATGAAGGTGCTCTTGGAATATGTTGATTGGCAGACTATTTAAATAACCATCTATTACAAATGGAGTTTTAAGCAGTTTTTTTTTTACCCTCGGGTATAAATGTTACGTTTATAATGGGAAGTGACAAGGTATACAATATTATGATTCCAAGTTGAGAAAAAATACTAAAGAAAATATATCAAATTGTTAAGAGTGTATGAATATCTCTGGATGCCATCTTTATTTTATTTCTTTCATGTCCTGTACTTTTGAAGACATTGATAGTGAAGATTTGTTTCATGCATAGCATGTCAGTGTCTGTTCTTTGCCCCCTTGCCACCCTCTTTCTTAACCTTCCTTGGCAGTGTCTCTAGGTTGGTAAGAGAGGATTCTGCAGCAGAGTAGTGGGTCGATGGAGATGATCACCTGTGTCTTAGCTCCTCCGCCCATAGATAATTGTGATTCCCTCTTGGGACTGGAGAATGATTTTCCCTCTGCCTCTTTTTCCTTTGCAGGAAACCCATGAAATTGTGGCAATCAAGAAATTCAAGGACAGTGAAGGTATATATACATTTTTACTTCTGTATTTTTTTTTTGTAAGTAAAATGCGTGAGAGGTAGGTTTTAGTTGTTAGACCTCTGGCCCCGTGATTTTAAAATTATAACCTTGGGGAGGGAATGAAATTTGTTTGTCATCATGCTAATTTACTTTGAAATATTTCCTATCTCATGATATTAGAACGTCTATTTTAATTTACAATCAAGGGTGGAATTTTTGCCCCCAAAGACTTGATCAAAGTTTTCTTAACTGCATGTTTCTGCATAGATGACAGTGGAAATGCTGATTAAAAGCAAATGCTTCTGCAGTTCCCATCAGTAGTGAGTGCTGTGGGGAAAGATGCAGCATTTGGTCACAGAGTTCTCCAGCCCCTAGTCACAGCAAGTAAAACAAGGATAAGTGGAAGGCAGGATGAAGAGGGGACAGTTTTATATTTAGAAGAAATACTATATTGGGGGGTGTCTTGGTCATACTTTTAGACTGCTTCAAATGGAGCATTAAAATTCTCTACTGGGCAAGAAAGTTTCAAACAACCTTAGCTGTTAACTTTTACCAAACCAAAGACAGACTGATAATGAAAGTCTACATGGCTTTTGAGCTTTAGGCAGCAGTAGAGAGACCTCAGTAAAAAGACTTTCTAAATTCTAACCCAGTTCCATATACATACTATACTACAGTGAAGCAAGTCTTACAAATTCATGTGTTAATGAGGTACTCCATCTACCTTCATGGGCTTATATAAAATCTTTTAAAAAAAAATACTCCATTGTGATATTGAGTTGCATGCTAGGTAAAAAGGTATCAGCATCCGCCTCTATCTAATGTGAAGCCTGAAGATAAACAACATAGCCTGACTTCATTGGTGCACATTTCCTAAGTACTTTAAGGCATCAGCTTCTATATTTATGAACAGTCTCATCCCCCTAACCTCAGATACTTAGATAAATAAAGTAACAGAAGGCTTATAAATAAAAGGCTCCTAGGATAGCATCCATAGCATTTGATGTAACTAAACTATGATGTAACTAAACTACTTACGTGGAGCATTGCATATTACCTAGGGCCCTGAGCAGCCATTGTGAGGACAGTCACTGAGGACAGTCTTAAAGGAAGGCATTGGGAAATGCTTTTTGGCTTATTCTGGGAGACAGTGTGCTTAAAACCATGTGCCTATGTGCCTTTGATCTAATGGAAGCAGTTGCCCCAGGGTAACCTACTGTGAAACCATTGGAAATAGGCTCTTTTAAGCAGTGACTTTAGACTAATGACAGGTGGTCCAGAGACAAATGGTGATCTAAAATGAGTGATCACAACAGAAAATCAAAGCAGCACTCTTACATGTATATGGAGACTAATGACTCTGTATTGACCTTTAAGGTCCCATTGGCAAGCTGCAAAGTAATAACAGCTAGCAGATCTTCAAAAAAAATTTTGGCACAGGGTCTTATATAGACTAAGCTTGCTTAAAATTCTGTTATCTAGCCTTCTATGTCTTTACCCTGTTCCTCTAGCAAGAATACTCTTAATAGAAAGAAATGGTTCATGTCTGGTGACCAAGTCTTTTACAATATGAATTCTGCATAATAGTTTCACATAGACGAGGTTGTCTATTGAACACCTATGTAAACTATGATAATATAAAATCTGTTTTATCATCTAAATTTCAACCAGTGAATTATAATTAAAAAATAGGAATATTCTGATATTGTTCTCATTGTCTAGTAGCTCTCAAATATTCTTTTTATTAGTTGCCATAAAATTCATATTATAGTAGTGATTTTTCTAAATCATACATGTCCAAATCTTTGTGAAAATAAATGAAATAATTCTATAAAAGCATCGATAAACTTAAATTTTGCTTGGCCTGACATTCACAGTAATGTTCTAAATATTCTCTAAGTGATGACATGAAGGGAGTGTATGAGAATATACACCACCTTTGGTAGCTTTAAAAGAATATAATAAACTTGGCAGTGGTGGTGCATGCCTTTAATCTCAGCACTTGGGAGGCAGAGGCAGGTGGATTTCTGAGTTTGAGGCCAGCCTGGTCTACAGAGTAAGTTCCAGGACAGCCAGGACTACACAGAGAAACCCTGTCTCAAAAAACAAAACAAACAAAAAAAGTATTATAATAACATCCTACTGTCCTGTTAACATCATATGGATCCAAAAAATTGTGTGAAATGTTTTATTTTTAATTTAAATAAAAATATATTTGATTTTGAATTTAAGTAAAATGTGATTTAAATTTGAATTATATTTTATGTAATTTTAAATTTAAATAAAATTCTATTTAATTTAAATAAAATATCCTATCATTTTATTTAAAATATTTTTTAGTTAGACAACTTTTTAGTGCAAAAAAATCTTTATTATCCCAGAATAACTAATTGCTGTTTAAAAAGCCCAAATTTTTATAGTAAATAAAGGAGTTTGTTGGTACTTTCACTGGAAAAATTAAAACTGAAATTCTGAAAATGCATTTATTTTATAGTAAATACAATTTCTATTACAATAGCAACTGTGTGCTAATTTAGTTTTTAGCAGAATTGAGTATTTTAAGCAAGAAAGTCAGTTTTTATACTAAAGTTACATAATTAGCTCAATATATAGTGAAGCACTATTTGGATGCTGAGAATCAAACTAGGGTTCTTCAAGAACAATAAGTACTCTTTCTTAACCTCTGAGCTATCTCCATTCTTTCCCACACTTTTAAGTTTTTATTCCCTGATTGTTAGCTGATAAAACTCTGCCAGATCATCAGTGTCTTTGCCTCTGTGTTTTCCTGCAAGATATTAATGCTCTAAGAAGAAGATAGAAACTTCTGTTAGGAGAAAGCATATAGGCTGGGGATGTGGCTCAGTGGTAGTCTTTGCTTTAATTCCCAGCTGCCACCCCCAACCCCAAACAAAAAGGCATGTTTGAGTGCTGATAAATTTTTATCAGAGATGCTTTTCTTTGTTGGTTTTTCTTTTATTATTTTAACAGCTTCTACTTTTTGGTGTATCATCATAAATCTGCAGTCTCAGAATTCATAACAACACTCTGAATGGTGATATAAATTTTTCTATTCATGTGTGCTTCCACAGAGAAAATTAAATATCAAATACCTAACAAGTTAGTGGTCTCTACTGAATTAATTCTGTCTATTATTTGAATCTTCTATGAATAAAAAAATGGCCATAGACTCCAAAGATACAGGGGATTCTTTGGTTAAAAGATGTTTTCAGATTGTACATAGTAAATATTTTAGCCAAATTCTCTTTAACCTTCCTATAACTACAGTCTTGAACATTGGCATTTGATAATCAGATGGTCATGTATTAATAACAGATCATTATCATTACTTTGCATGCTGCTATAAAACAAGAATTCATGAATTCTAAACTTCAAGAGCCTGAGTTCTGTATAAAAGAGGCCTTGAAGCAAAGTTTCCAGCCTTGATTATATAAAGAACCCGATTGTCTGAGCTGTAGCACCAGCTACTGGTACTATCATACTTCCTTTTCTATCCAAACCAGATCTCTTTCAAACCTCAGGGATTCTTGTAAGATTTGGCAACATTTTTCACTTTTTGTGATTTCATAAATTTTCTCTGTTCTTTAACTTGTCCTTCATCTCTAAAGATTGAAGGGTCTTCATCTTTTTTTGGTACATAAAACAGTATCATCACCATTCAAACCTCTGGCCACATTGATTGCCCTGCTGCTGCTGCTGTACTGTCCTCAATCAGAGCAACCAGAATCAAACATGGTACCCTATGGTTTTGTTCAAGGATGGATTGACTTTTCTTTTTCATTCTATCTGTTGAAAGGTCTGTTTTGGGGGCCTCTTTGGCTATACAAAGATGTCAGGTTTGTGGTTTTATAAAGTAGGTTACAGCTATTCCTGGATTTCTTTTCCAAGCCCACAGTTCTTTAAAAATAGGGTTACAATAGTTTCTGCTGATCTTTAGATTTCTCTTTTCATCACTGACTTATCTTTGAATTTATTTTGCTCCTGTGAGCTTTCTTCTTAAAACGCTGCTATCTTTTATTTTAGTGAATCTCTTGATTTTTTTTTCCGGTATGTTAACTTGACTCAGTGGTAAGCCTGCAGAAGTAGGCCAGAGTTTTGTTTGTTCTTACTTTGCATCTTTTCTGTTGCTGCCACTGTCCTGGGTAGGATGGACTGTATACTGACTGCATAGAACTTTGCCAGAGTTGCTCTTGTCTTTAACAACCCCTCCAGTGCTGCTTTTGTTTTCTTTGAGATAGGATATTGGTATGTAGCCCAAGATAGCCTGAAATTAAAGTTTCATAAATTCATTCAGTCAGTCTACCCACTCTCTCCCTCTCCCTCTCCCTCTCCCTCTCCTCTTCCACCCCTACCCTCCTTCTCTCCTTCTTTTCCTTCCCTTCTCCCTCTCTCTTCCCTCTTCTCTTTATTTTGAAAAATGATCTTACTGTGTAGCCTAGGCTGGCCCAGAACTCACAGTTTAGCCAAAAATGGCTTTGAACTTTTAGCAGTCCTCCTGCCTCAGCCTTTTGAGTGCTAAGATTACAGCTGTGAACCATCATGCTTGACTTTCTTCAGCAATGCCTAAGGATGAGATTGGTTAGCATGGTCTTAAACCAGTATAGAAACATTGACTTTTAGAAGTAGAAGATGCCTTTAGAATAAACCACTGTAACTCCAGTTGGTCTTAGTTTATAGGTGAGGACTTACTATGGGTTTAATATGACTAAAATGCAGGCCTAAGTCCTTCACTGTCATGTTATGTTCTTTGGCTGTGTGGCGTTAGCAACAATCCAGATAGCTGGATCTGATATGTTACAAAGTCTAGGCATCAATCTAGGTATTGTGACTCACTCTCCAAAGCTCACTGTAATATACCATACCACCTAAGGCCTTCTGTTTAACTTAGCTCACGAGGTTGAATGTGACTCAGTCCATGCCCTCTGAGAAAATTAGCTATCCTTTTTAGATGTCAGTTATTTATGAACTGGAGAAATTAGCACAGATAGCACACGAGGATTATCTCAACTAGTGGTGATTTGGGGAGGGGAGAGTAGAGGATGCTTGTTTTCATGCAGCGTGCTATGACTTCCACTGCTTTGCTACTTTTTGCTTGTTTTTGAAGCATGTGTGTTGGTGGAGTGTGTGTTACTTTTCTCTGTCATCTCATTTACTACCACACTATTCACTATCCAGTGTAGGCTAGGTAGGCTAGCAACCTTAAAAGTACTCACAGAAACAAATTTATAGCATGTTCCAAGTAATGATGAGTGCTTAGTGTGCTTGCACCTTGGGGATTAAGTACTTCACTGCTTGCCTGTTCCCAGTCATTACAGTCTTAATGCTTAGGTGATTACTTATGGCTGGCAAAAGAGCCTAATTTCATAAAAGGCAGCTCAAATGAGATGGTGTTGGCACACTACACCCTAAGTGATGTTATTGTGTGTCCCTCCAACCCCTAGCCTGTGTGTGTGTGTGTGTGTGTGTGTGTGTGTGTGTGTTCCTGAGAATTGAACCTAGGATTTGCACTTGCTTAGAAAGCACTCTACCACTGAAGGCCCACTTTTTATTTATTTATTTTTTTTGTTTGGAAACAGCATTTCAGTACATTGTCCAGGCTGGCTTTGAACTTGGAATCCTCTTGCTATAGCCTCTCAAGTACAATTACAAAGTGCCACCAACTATATGCTTCTTTTTAAAGAATTACTTATCTTCTTTGTCTCTTTATAAACATTCAGAATATAGCCATTATGTTTTTATAAATCCACTGTTAGGTAGAGCTAGTATAAATGAATGATATATTTTATCAGCTACCAAAATTCAATGAGGTTTAGGTTTATAATCAGAAAGACTTTGGCTGGAGAGATGGCTTAACTGTTAAAGTTTAGACTCACAACCAGAAAGACCTCAATGAAAAAAATTATAGATTATTAGATTTATTTACTGATGAAAAGTTTATAATCAGAAATACATTATTGAAAAAATCATAAATTATTAGGTTTATTTACTGATGAAAATGTAAGTGCCCTGCCCAGAGATACTTGTTGCAGCATAAATTGCTTAAAAGGCAGAATCTAAAGTCTACATCTCCACAGTTCTATTCCGGTGTTCCTTCTATCATTGCTATTTTGATTTGGACATACCAAGGCCACTCTATCTATTAGCACAGATAGAAGCTGTCCCAATTTGATAATAATACACAACACTGTCTTTTTGCTTGCTTTTTAAATGCCCAGTGTGCCCAACCATTTGATTAGAGAAGAAACGCCAGCTGTATCTACTTAGTAACTTTGTACTCCACCCCAGTATAGCTTATTGATCCTCTTAAGGATTTTGTATGTAGACATACATACTGTTAACCCTAGGTGTACTATTAGTTTTCTAGATTCCCCATTTTTCATATTCTAGAAACATTCAGTGTCAGAAATGAGTAAGAGGAAATAAATTCTGTTTTTCACATTACCTCACAACCAGCCCTTTCAAAGTTTTCAAAAGAAAACTAGAAAGTACTCTACTCAGAACTGAGAAGAGTGCCTATATCGTTGGCCACCTTTTACCTGCTTTCCACATCTCAAGTTGGAGAGAGCTAGACATATATACAAAAATCTCTTCCTGGGCCCAGCTCAAGCATTTATAACAGTTCTGCAAATTTGAATGTATGTTGGACAGAAGAGCTTAATCAGTAAACAGCCTCAAGCCAAATCCAAGGGTCCAAAGTGTGAAATGTATCCAAATTTACTTGTTGAGTACTTATCTGATTCTATAAGTAGGAAATTTCATTCCTGACCTTATATAATATGTTGGAGTCAAAAAATAAGTACATTGAAAACATTGTATAAAGTTTTCTTCCATGATATGGATATATGAAGTGTAAACAAATTTTGTATTTGAATTTGAGTCCATCCCACATCATTACATCTCTCTCTCTCTCTCTCTCTCTCTCTCTCTCTCTCTCTCTCTCTCTCTCTCTGTGTGTGTGTGTGTGTGTGTGTGTGTATGTATGTGTATGTCTCCGTGTCCATCCTCTCTCTCATGTACTTACTTATTTCATAATCGAATTTCTAAACTCTTCAACACTTCTTAGTCACAAGAATTTCAGTTCAGGGACACCCCACTTATATCAAGAAAACTGATGATCTTTTCTATAAGAAGAAAACCCTATATATTGTGGTAAGGAATGGGATAGGGGGAGGAGTCATCTTATTTTAGGGTCTGTAAAATCCCCTTGAGAAGTGAAATTTTACAACAATACAACAAAAACCTGAAAGAACTAGTGCTGTCAAGAGCCAGTAGGAGCTCCAAGAACAGGGGACAAAGGTTAGGGCTATTTGTGCAACTAAAAGACTAAGATGAAAGAGACGCGTCACCTATCCTTCCTGGCATGTGGGATTTGCTGTCCAGGTCTTTCCTCTCACTCATGGATGGGTCACTGCTCCTGCTACTGTTGCCCTTGTCCATTTCTGCACAGCAACAGCCACATCCTTTACTAACCTGTGTCCCAGCCACCTCCAGTGCTTTTCTGGCTGGAGAGTGCCTCATTCATGTAACCAGGTCACAGAAAAGTATTGACTTGATGTTTCCTGGTTGTCTTAGATCCACCAGTTCCACAAAGCCCTCTTTCTACCAGCCTCTTCTTTAAACTCGTTTTGGAACAGGGCTGAACGTGGGGGCTGGACAAAAAAATCAGCTAAGAAGCAATCCTCACCCTGCATTTAGAGTCTTTCCCTTCCTTCATCATGAACCCCAGTCAGCTTTTCTCCTTTGGGGTGCTTTTGTAGAAAGCATGTTTTCTTCAAAGCCATAGGTGTTCTTGTCATTGTCCCAGAACTTCCAATTTCTTTCTCTTCAGACTTAAAGACATGCTTGTATTTGAGGTCCCCACAACATAATCTCAACAAGCCTGGATTCTGGCCCCTAACCAAATGTGTTTTAGAAGCCATCATTTTGAAGTTTTAGAATGGAAATATGGCACTCTACATAGCACTCTGTAATCAAAGCATATTTCTATAGCCTAGACTATGAATATTCATATTGAATAGGTTAAATAAAGAACATAAATACCAATTCAGTGTTCCCTCTGAATGAATTTGTCACAAACTTAGAAGGGGTTTAGTTTTCCTACTAGGGATTTCTGAATTATGAACCTATATTCTTGAACATACATATTAAAAGCACACTACTTAGAATTTCCCAGCTACCTCTTAAGCTATTATAAGTAGACATTTAAAGTGAAATCCTAGCTTCTTGCTTGGCTGCCCATTAGTCCATTACCATTAATGTAGCTTCTTTCTCACCTCCCTGTCTGTGGTGGATATCACAAGTGAAATTGATGGTATGGAAGGACAGATAGTGGTACAGCATAGGATCTCCATCCGAGAACAGCTATACCATCTGTGATAGACAGATGGAGATGCCATGGGAAGGCAGCAGGAACCCACAGCAGCTTCTGTTCAGAGAAATAAGATGCTCTTAAGAATTTCCTATGATTTGGCCATGAACTGCGTCACGAATACCTGATGTACAACCTGTGCTCACTGAGGTGATTGGCAAGCAAGGCTGAAGCATGAAATACTATTTTTAAAACAAAACTTGTAGCTAACCTTAGGACATGAACTGCTATACATACTGGATACAAACTTTCCTCTGCACATTGATGGGGTTGGCTCTCATAAATCTTTTAAACATTTTCTTCCCCAACACAGAATGTTAGAGCCAAAATGATGATGAATTCATGCGCTATGTCTATAAATCTGTGGTTCGATACAACAAAAAATAAAATACAATGCAAGCAAAAAAAATGGGTTTGATGTGTTCAAGGAAACCTTTTCTTTGTTTGATTGTTTTGGGCTCTTTGGGTACCTTATAGCGCAGGCTGGCCTGGAACTTACCATGCTCCACCCTCAACCTCCTCAATCCCCTACTGGAATTTTTATAGGTCTGCACACTAGACCCAACTAAGCCTTTTCTTTAAATTTTTTTCTTTGTTTTCTTTCTCTCACCATGAAAATGTGTTAATATTCTATCTATGGGTATCTTTAAGTAGAAGATGTTGTCAGTGGTCTTAAAATTCTTTGAACGGTACTTTTGAAAGCTTTCATTTATTTTCTCTCTTCACCACTGCCTGTATTCTAGAAAATGAAGAAGTCAAGGAGACGACTTTACGAGAGCTTAAAATGCTTCGCACTCTCAAGCAGGAAAACATTGTGGAGCTGAAGGAAGCTTTTCGTCGGAGAGGGAAACTATACCTGGTGTTTGAATATGTTGAGAAAGTAAGTCATGAATAGCCAGTGTGCAGCCTCGCCTTATTTTTCTGTTGTTTCTGACATGATTGAAGAATGCAGTATTACTTAGTATATGCCCTGTCAATGTACTCATAATCTGAGGGTATTAGATACGAAAATATCTTCCATAGTCATTAGATGTCCTGAAATAGATTTAGGGATTTTATACACTTTCGATGTATTCAGATGATCTCATTTAGACAGCATAGTGGTATGGCTTCTGAAGTCTTAGAATCTAGGTACAACAAGTGGTTTTCAGATTAGATTTATTTCAATTAAACATGAACAAAATCTCTGTGGGAGAAATGGGTGAATGGGCAGTGTGATAAAGAATGGTAAAGGTGCACATCAGTCCTGGCTAGCAGGAGCTGGGCCCTTCAATCAGCCCTAGGATGCTGAATGCACAAAGCAGAAGCAGTCTTTCAAGAACTGCCAGCATTCTGGCTTTCTTGAGGGAATTATAAGGTAAGGCCTGAAACTGCTGTTAAGATTACTAGAGAGTACTTTTTAAAGGCTAACTCATTAATGAACAGTTTAAGATTGTGGCCTAGGGGCAAAAGGTTAACTGTCTCAGAATTCCTTAGAGAACAACTGACTTGGAGCGGCTGATTTTAGCTGCTTACATTAGGGCACACTGGAACCAGAGGGGCCTGTTAGAGGTTTTGTTGCTGTGTGAATAGGTGCCTTCTGATGTGCACATGGGCAACACAGATTAAACTGGAGAGGCTTCTGTTTGCTGTAGGTCAGTCTCCTGGTGTTTATTATGACATATAGGACAAGAAAGCAATGGATTTAAAACTGAATGGTTTAAGAAGACTGACTTTGGCTTCATTCACCATTTACACAGTATTTTTTAAAATAAACAACACAAAATAATACTAACACAGTTTAAACTATACAAGACTCATTTTATTTCTAATGTATCTTTATTAAAAATAATTTTATTTAAAATGTTCTGATAGTGAGTTTTTCCTCTCCCAATCCCTCCCAACTCCTCCCCACCTCCCCATCCACCCAACTCCATGCCCCCTCTCCCTCTCTTAAATCAAGGAGGCAAACACTAACAAGAACAACAGAATTTTCAAAAGAAGGAATGTGCACATACACACATATACAAAACCAAGACCCATAAAAATATAAATTGGAAACCATAATTTACAACCCAAAGACCAGTAAGGCAAAAAAAAAATGACTAAATAAAGCAATATAGAGTAAAATGCTTAGAAAAATACCATTGAGTTCGTTGGTGTTGGCAATCTACTGCTGGGCCTGGGACCTACCCTTAAGTGTGGTTAATATATCCAGTAAAGGCTCTGTCATTTTAAAGAAGTTATTATATGCTACTTCTCCAAAATCTGTTTTTCTGTGTTTCTTTTTGTATCTCCATATCAAAATAAAACTCAGAAAATGGTTGTTTTAAGAAAATATTGCTGTACTAGGGTTACAGAAAGAAATCAGATTATGTTTATTTTCTAGTTATCACAAATACGTGTGCGGTTTTCAGCTTTTACTGGCAATGAAATTTGTCACCTCCAGTATTTCACTTTATCTTTTTTTATTTCTGTTGTGTTCATGGTGGTGGTTTGTGATAAATAACACTTTAGTATATCAACCAGAGATACCTCCTCTCTCTGTCTGTGTTCTGTGGGAGAAGCAATTTAACATGCCTGAGTTCTCTCTGCTCACAAATGACTGTGCTGCAGCCACAATCTTCTGACACTGAGGCCTGGGCTGCTTTCTCTGCCCCTGTGATTCTTGAATGGAAGTTACCATTACATGTGCCCACCAGTGGCAGTGCCTGGCAATCTACAGTGCGTCCCAGGAGTATAAGGAGAAAGATGCTCAAACAAGATGGGGAGTTGTTAACTGAGACCACGGTTGCAATGCCTTAAACAAAATAGGAATTGCTTTCTTCCTCACGAACATATACAACAGGAGCTAGCACAGGACTGAAAGGCAGCTCTCTGCTCTCTTGTCTGTAGTGTCAACCGAAACTGTCACATCCAGTTAGCTAGTAGATAGTGACATGGTCACACTTGGCTGCAAGGCAGAGAGGAAATGTACCCATCATTCTCAGGACTTAAATCTGTGGTTGAAAATTGTATTCCCTATGGAGTAAGGAAAAGCGGCTGTGGAGGGTAATAGTATCTCTGCCACTTAAGAACCTTGAGTAGAACATGAACTGAGAGAGCATCGTCTTTTCTGTACTGTTCAGCCCTTCTATGCCTCCTTGTCCTTGGCCTCTCCTACATATCTGTCCATTGAAAGAGTGTAATTAGCATAGCAACAATTTTTAAAAGCTGAAAACATTCTTTCGACGATTTAGTTTACCTGAAACCATAAATATACATTGAATCTTCTATAGAGATTGGTTGAGGTGTTTTGCATGTTGACCTTCTGATTAATGCTCTTACTGGTCCTTGTTGCATACAACGTGCCCATAAATGCATCTTTAAACGGAAGCAAAGGCTCCAAAACCTAGAGAGCAGTCTCCGTGCAAAACCTGTCAGTATTTACGCTTATCAGTGCCAGCACCTGTTCCTTACCAGAGCTTTCTGCCTGCCTCTCCCCACTGACATGCCTTTTACGGCTCTCTTTCTTTGTGTATTTCCAAACTATTAAACACGATTTACATGTGCACAGCAACTCTCTTTTTAAAGAAACCTTATTTCAGTGGTTGATAATGATATTTAATTATATTGATTGTTGGGAGCCTTCACAACTTCTATGGTGGGTTTTTATCTAGTAGCGTTTCTCATATTAGACAAAGTTGAGCAGCGTAAAAAAAAATATTTGTTTGGAGCTAGAGTTGTAGCTCAGTGGTAGAATGCTTCCCTAGGAATGCACAACTAAAGCAGCAAATAACAGCAAACCCAATAATGTTAACATAGATGGGTTGAGCCTCAGTTCTTTAACAAAGACAATGGTACAGCACAAGAAGTGGCTGGTACAGCCTGCTTCTCTGCATCCAGTGAGGACAGCAGCCATGGCTCAGATGGCATGTGTGCAGCAGAAGGACTCTGGAGAGTCTTCAGTCGACATGTAGATTTCTTAAAAAACAAGCAAAAAACCAAAAAGAAACATGTGTCCTAGTTTCATTCATGTTGCTGTGACAACATATCCTGACAGAAAGCAACTTAGATGACAAAGGGGTTTAGGTTATACTAGGTTATACTCTGTCTCGATTATGCTCTGTTGGCGCAGGGAAGTCACAGTGAAAAGAGCTTGAAGCAACTAGTCTTTTCATATCTGCCATCTGGAGTGGAGAGAAATGAATGCATGCATAGTAAGTGCTCAGCTAGCTCTCTGTGCTTTTTGTACTGTTTAGAGCCCCAAACGAGGAATAGTGCCGCACACTTTCAAGCTAGGTCTTTCCTCCACAGCAATGAAGGCAATCGTGACAATCCCCAACAGACCTGCTCATAGGCCAACCAGATCTAGGTAATCCCTCACTGAGACTGCTTTCCCATTATGTCAACTGGACAATTAAAACTTAACTAATACAACATGTTGAACAAAATTTCATAAATATAATACTTTCTGCTGCTTTACCAAATGTATCTTTAACTGCTGTTTTGTTCTTTTTTTTTTTTTAATGGAATGGCAAGGGTCAGTAGGCTTAAATTAGATTCCATTACTTTGATTCATATTAATTTTCCAGAAATTTGGCCATTGTTGCTATTGTGCACCATTGGTGTAAATGCCAGTAATGAAAAAGGCAGACAGCTGAGCACTGTGCTTAAGGCGGTGTGACTTCTTGAAGCTATGAGCAGCATCTGACCCTTTATTCATCTCTATGTGGGTACCTTCAAACAACAAGCTAAGGTTTTACTGTGAGCCTTATTTATTGAGCTTTGTAAAAAAAAAAAAAGATTGAGAATCTTTGGTTAACATGGTAATGTAATAGAAACTGAGTAAGGGACTAGCCTAGCATTTCTTTTAAATATATATTTGTTTTTATATATATGAGTGATCTGTCTTCATGCACACCAGAAGGTGGAATTGGATCCCATTGCAGATGATTGGGAGCCACATGTGGGTGTTGGGTATTGAACTCAGGACCTCTGGAAGAATAGCCAGTAACTGCTGAGCCAACTCTTCAGCCTTTTGACTTAGCATTTCTGTTGATTTTGTAGACTGGATCTCACTATGTAATGTCCTCTAAGTGCTGGGATGACAGACATGCGTCATGGTGCCCGACTTACCAGAAAATTTTGTATGAACTTTGTGCAAAAATAGTCTCTGATTCCAGATAGACTGTTTTGAATTGTTTAGGGTTTGTGTGGTTACCAATTTTTTATTGTGTGTGTGTGTGTGTGTGTGTGTGTGTGTGTGTGTTGCTATAGTGTACATGCGGCAGTAAAAGGACAAATTTGTTGAGTTAGTTATCACCTTCTGCCTTTAAGTGAGTTTCAGGATCAAAACCCCTGTTGTGAGGTACACATCATTAGGCAGCAAATGTCTTTAGCCGCTGAGCTATCTCACTGGCCCTCAATATTTTGTAGCCTGTTTTATTTTTTTATACCAATGTAAAAATGATCCATAAGGAAATCTCCCTGCTTCCCTCCTCTCCTCTTTCTTTCCTTCCCTTTCCCCCTCCCTCTTCACCCATTCAGTATTAGAGGCAGCAGTAAGGAGCAATAAAAATGTAATTTCTCATAAAGTAAAACTTTTATTTAATGCACTACCCTGATCTACCATAAGATAAGTTATAGATTAAATTCAAAACATAAAAAAATGCATGTTGTATATGGAATGAATCCTTGTCTAAGGTGCTAAAGAAATTTTGACCATGAACGGCTTTGTATTTGCTTTTAGAATATGCTTGAATTGCTGGAAGAAATGCCAAATGGAGTTCCACCTGAAAAAGTTAAGAGCTATATCTACCAACTAATCAAAGCTATCCACTGGTGCCACAAGAACGACATAGTCCACAGAGGTGAGTGTAGACGTTTGAAATGGGAAAAACGAAATCAGTTGGCCAAAAGTAAAGATTTATTGTTTTAAGAATATTTCTTTTTTTTTCATTCTCTTGTCCACTGTTATTGTAAGAACTATCCAGTCAGTAGCCCTCTATTTCTTTTTTCTTTTTTGTTTACATTCCAAAGGCTTTCCCCTTTCCCAGTTCCCCCCTCACCATATGTCCCATAAGTCTTCTTCCCCCCCCCCCAATTCTCCAATCACCGCCCCCCACCACTTCTCTGTTCTGGTACTCTTCTACAAAACTGGATCCAGTCTTTTCAGGACCAGAGTCCTCTCCTTCCTTCTTCTTGGGAATCTTTTGACTTGCTAATTGTGCCTTGAGTATTCAGAGCTTCTGGGCTCATTAATATCCACTTATCAGTGATTGCATTTCATGTGTATTCTTTTGTGATTGGGTTAACTCACTTAGGATGACATTTTCCAGATGTAATTTGCTTACAAATTTCATGAATTCATTATTTTTAATTGCTGAGTAGTATTCCATTGTATAAATATACCACATTTTCTGTATCCATTCCTCCTTTGAGGGACATCTGGGCTCCTTCCAGCTTCTGGCAATCATACATAAGGCTGCAATGAACATAGTGGAGCATGTGTCTTTATTGCATGCAGGGGAATCCTCTGGGTATATGCCCAGGAGTGGTATGACAGGATCCTCTGGAAGTGTCATGCCCAATTTTCTGAGGAACAGCCAGACTGATTTATAGAGTGGTTGTACCGTCTTGCAATCCCACCAACAGTGGAGGAGTGTTCCTCTTTCTCCACATCATCACCAGCACCTGTTGTCTCTTGAGTTTTTAATCTTAGCCATTCTGACTGGTGTGAGGTGGAATCTCAGGGTTGCTTTGATTTGCATTTCCCTAATGACTAATGATGTTGAACATCTCTTAAGGTGCTTCTCAGCCATCCGAATTTCTTCTGGTGAAAATTCTTTGTTTAGCTCTGTACCCCATTTTTAATAGGGTTATTTGGTTCTATGGGGTCTAACTTCTTGAGTTCTTTGTATATATTGGATATTAGCCCTCTGTCAGATGTGGGGTTGGTGAAGATCTTTTCCCAATTTGTTGGTTGTCATTTTGTCCTTCTGACAGTGTCCTTTGCCTTACAGACACTTTGAAATTTTATGAGGTTCCATCTGTCAATTCTTGATCTTAGAGCATGAGCTATTGGTGTTCTGTTCAGAAACTTTCCCCCTGTGCCCATGTCCTCCAGGGTCTTCCCCAGTTATGTTTCTATTAGTTTCAGTGTGTCTGGTTTAATGTGGAGGCCCTTGATCCACCTTGGAGTTGATCTTAGTACAAGGAGATAAGAGTGGGTCAATCTGCATTCTTCTGCATGTTGACCTCCAGTTGAACCAGCACCATTTGTTGAAAAGACTATCTTTTTTCCACTGGATGGTTGTAGCTCCTTTATCAAAGATCAAGTGACCATAACTCTGTGGGTCAATTTCTGGGTCTTCAATTCTTTTCCATTGATCCACTTGCCTGTTGCTGTACCAATACCATGCAGTTTTTAACACAATTGCTCTGTAGTACTGCTTGAGGTCAGGGATATTGATTCCCCCAGAAGTCCTTTTATTGTTCAGAATAGTTTTAGCTATCCTGGGTTTTTTGTTACTCCAGATGAATTTGAGAATTGCTCTTTCTAGATCTATGAAGAATTGATTTGGGATTTTGATGGGGATTGCATTGAATCTGTATATTGCTTTTGGCAAGATGGACATTTTTACTATATTGATCCTGCCAATCCAAGAGCATGAAATATTTTTCCATTTCCTGAGGTCTTCTTTGATTTCTTTCTTCAAGGACTTGAAGTTCCTGTCATACAGATCTTTCACTTGTTTGGTTAGAGTTACGCCAAGGTACTTTATGTTGTTTGTGGCTATTGTGAAGGGTGTTATTTCCCTAACTTCTTTCTCAGCCTGCTTGTCCTTTGAGTACAGGAAGGCTCCTGATTTGCTTGAAGTTAAGCATATTTTGAAAGTAAAAAGATATAAAAAAAACCCTTTGCTCTCCAGGTCTCCTATAACCAACAAAGGGCAGCATGTGAGTTTATTTGGCTATTGTGGTGATAATCTGTTTGTATGACCAAGTATTCTATAAACTGTAGCAATAACTAATGAGTTAGCAGATGCAAAATTTGAAGCTTATTCTGGGTGGAAGTGAGTGGCTAAAGGAGAACTTCCATAGCTTTTGGATCTTACGGATAGACTAGGGAATGTGAACCATCTCAAAACCAGGCTTAATAATGGTCTTAAAGTCCAGTATATATCTTCACCTCCTGATTTTTGCTTCCTGTTGGTGAAAAGTAGCCCTTTCCTGTAGGTTGAAGGGATAATCATCCTTGTATAGGCCATGACTACACTTCTCTAAACTATATTACTTTTTCTTGAGTACCACAAAGTCAGTAGTTTCAGCAATAAGGAAAATTATTTGCTCTGTGTTGTTTTGACTCTGATATTTGTTTTCTAATAATCTTATACTGTGAAGTTTTACAGCAATGGGACACAATTCGATACAATAACAAAGCTTACAATTTTTATCAGAAAATATTGACATATCTACTTATCTAAAGTATCTTTGTACTATGATCCAATTGCTGGTGATTATTATTACTACTACTATTATTATACTAAATTTATCTGTACAAATGTATAAGGATAATTACCTTAAAACTAGTTTTACTTTTAAGAATACCTGAAAGGTATTATGAAGATTTTGAACTTCTACTATTTGACTTTCATAGTTACCATGTTATCAAGATTGTAGATGTCATAAATGAATCCCCAGGTTAACTAGCTATCTAGTGGCTTAGGCAATAGCTCTAAAAATAGCCCATGTTACACTTTAGCATGTTAATGAGGAGCTAAGTTAGGTGTATTTCCATTATGAGACGTTGTTTTGATTAAATGTATAGCTGATTAATGGTAGGAAATATGATTCTAGCCTGGGGCTGCAAATGATAGAGTCCTTGACAAGCATGTATAAGACCTTTGGTTCAATCTACCTGATTAGAAAACATAATTCTGTGATTGGGAGATCTGTAGATTCCGCTGTACTCTCCTCACTTTCCCCTCTACCATATAATATAGATAGTAAGTACAGAACTCTAAGAATAAAGTTGTAGTTGTTCTCTCAGCATTTGGGAGGTAGAGACAGGAGGATTAGGAATTCAGGGTCATCTTTGACTACATAAGATTGAATACATGAGACCCTATCTCAACAAATAATGGAATCCTCTCAATGGAATAGCTCAATTTCATTTTTTTTTTTTTTGCAAATTTCTGCTCCTCAATTCCTATAATATCTTTACATGTTCCATTGGAAAATAATGGGAATCTTAACTTGACTCATTAGCATAACTTCAGCATTAAATGTTTTAGTTGTGAACCACATGGAAAAGCTAAATAGGTATGTGACTATAAGAATTATACAGAACCACTTTTACTTTCTTGTTAAAAAATAAAATATTTATATTATGTTGTTTGACTACGGGTGTGTATGTTTTTAAAGATAGCATGTGGATATAAAAATTTGAGGTTTAGTCTCCCAATTTTTGTATTTTCAGTGTTTTATGTAGCAAAAGTAATTCCTTGAAATATATTATCTAAATTTAATCATTTAACAATTCCTTTATAGGGTGTCCTCTACGTGTTGTAGGTTCTAGCCTTAGCAGAGGAAGGGAGAGAGTGATTTGGGGGGTGGTGGTTTAGGGCTCTTCTTGATAAGAAGTTAATTGAAAGTTTTTTGTAGCAGCATAGCATGTCGTGGTCTTCTGTACACTGCACAGTTTTCTAGGCAGCCTATTCAGATAAGTTTACCCAGAAGCCATTGCAGTACTACAAGTGTCAATCAGTGAACCACAGAACATTCTTACTTACTGTTTTTTAATCTTGGTATTCTAGATATAAAGCCTGAAAATCTCTTAATCAGCCACAATGATGTCCTGAAACTATGCGACTTTGGTGAGTTAAAAAGAAATTGAGAGTATTAATTTACCAAAACACATGGGTATCTTTTGAAGGTATATTAAAACTAATCCTTTGTTTTGATTTAAATTAGCAGAAAAACATTCAGTTGGGTTATATGCTGCCAGGTGATGCTGGGATAGCTTTGCTTCCTCTTTGTTGTGTGGTTTATTGTCTAGAATTTTAACCAATTATTTAGGTACTTGTCTAATGAAAAGGAGTTTGAAGCAAATAATTGCTTGTCATATAAGAGTAATATACCAAATTACCTCAGAACTGGAGTTTTCTTTTAACCATCAATATAGATTCCTGGGTTGAGTAGGAAGAAAATATTTTAAATATTGATAGAAAAAATTCTACATTTAGTCATAACTACTAGATATATGCCTGTATATATTCACAGTTCTATATGGTATGCTTACAGTGGTTGTATCTATAAGGCCATTTTTAGAGTTCTTCTATTCTTCCATTTGTTCCTGTTACATTTAAGAAATGAAATTGGTAATTGGTCTATAATTCTCTCATTTCTTGAATATATAGAAAAACTTCTAAAAATTATACTCCTAGTGAAAATTTGTATTGTTTCTCATGTAGATGATTCTATTTCCAATGCTGTTAAGTATTTTAAATAATTTAGAAAAGTTCTAAGATCTTGAGTTAAGAGTGTTTTAGGTCATGGCTCGATAAAATATGTCAGAAAGGAGCATTTATGAAATGAAGCATACAACTAGACAACTATAATCAAATTTTGAGTTATCTTTAGTATTTAACAATTTATTTAATTATTTAAATTATGTTATTTTAAAATATGATCTCATGAATCCCAGACTGGCCTCTAACTCACTTTGTAGCTAAGGATGTCCTAAAACTTCTGATCCTCCTGCCTCCACTTCTTGAGTTTTGGGGTTATGATCAAGTGCTACCACACCCCGGTTTATATAATGTTAGAGGTAGAATCTACAGATACCTGCATCCTAGGCAGAGACTACCAACTGTGTATATTCCCAGGCATCAGCTTTTAAAATTAACCTTTTTAACTAATCTATATTGTAAATATGACAACTCTTTAGAATATTATTGGAAATTGGAGAGGTTGCTTAGTGGTTAAGAGTACTTGTTGTCCTTGAAAAAGACCTGGGTTCAGTTCCCAGGACCCACAAAGCAGCTCAGAACTTCCTGTCACTCCATTTCCAGGAGATCTGACTAACGTGTTTTTTGGCCCCCACTGGTTTCCAGGAATCTTTTCTATTTATGAATTCCTGTCTGTAATTATGATTATGTCCCAAAGTGTCAGTAGACTCTGTGTCTCTAGGACTCACTCTATTTACTATGCCTCCATGATTCTATATGTTAAGATCCAAGGTGACTCAAGAGTATAAAGCAGATAAATACAAAAGAAATGCCTGCAAAAATGATTAATATTAAGAGGAAAAGAGTACTGTTTCTCTAGAACTATTTCTTTGTTCAGGAAGTTCCTCCTGGCTGTGCTCCATGTGGTGTTCTGTGTCCTGTGGGTCCTATCAAGGACTTCCTAATTAATTGCCTTCCCTGGCAGAGAGGCAACTGCTTTGTCTGGCTTGAAGAGCACTGTTCAGAAGTGCACATTGTTATTCAACAAATGCTTCAGTAAGAAGACTTGATTAGCTGAAGTTAGGGCTTTGTCTTTTTGCTGTTGTTGTTTTTTTAATTGTTTCACTTTAAGAAACACAAATTTGGGCTGGAGAGGTGGCTCAGTCATTAAAGACTAGGCTCACAACCAAAAAATACTAGAAACACTAATTTCTCTTCTCACACGAACCTTAATTTTTACTCCAGTTTTAATGTTTTAGTTTTATATAACCCTGATGGTGAACCTCTATGACAGTTGATGAGTTCGATGGGTAATTAATTTATCTTACTGCTTCATTTTGTAGCCCTAAACCTTTGGAAAGAGTGAGAGACAAAAATAATGCTAGTGTCTATAAGATAATTAAGATGCCCCTAAATTGCTTCTATAACATTAAGGGCTAAGAATAATTTTCAGCCCACTTGTTTCTATCAGTGCCAACTGTTAATTGTTTACATAATGACTAGAACTGCTCAGCAACAGTAAATACACAAATACAATATAGATCTCACATAGCAGAACTAATGCAGGTGTGACTGACTTCTGGACTGAGTGGGCACTTAATTTTACTCCTAAAATGAGCCAATTTGAAATTATGGTCTGAATGCTTCCAAAAACGCAAGGTGAATTTTGAAAACATGGATGGGTTCCTAGCAAATTTATCCTGCGCTTTAATATATGAACACTATTAACTTTCAAATAAAATGGTTCTTAATAAATAGTCCTTTCAATATTAGTCCTTATGTTCTTTTGGTATTTTTAAAAAATATATAATGAGAGGTGAGATATTTGGCCAACAGGAACTTGCTATTCTTTCAGGATTTGCTCGGAATCTCTCGGAGGGTAATAATGCAAATTACACAGAGTATGTGGCTACAAGGTGGTACCGATCCCCAGAACTGCTGCTTGGGTGAGTTATCTTTCTGAAATAGAGTGAACTATACACATATATTGTTGTGGGTTTTTTTAATAATTTCTGTTCGGATCACTTATGGAAAATAAGAACTCTGGTTACTTACATATATTAGTTGCATATTCACTATAAAAGAATAAAGACACCCAAGAACTTGATGCTATGAAACAAGCTTCATTTCATTTATCACAGTTCTGAGTAACTGTTCAGGGGAGTAGCCTCTCTTGGAGTCACTCTGATGCTAGTGGGCCAGCAGACTGACTGGGAGTTAATTGATAGAACTTTAGCTGGTGTCTGATAGACTTCTTTTGTTTTTCTCTGCAGGTGTGTGTGTGTGGTTTTTGTGAGGAGGTGGGAGCTGTGTGTGTGTGTGTGTGTGTGTGTGTGTGTGTGTGTGTATGTATGTATGTATGTATATAGAAGCCAGATTCATTCCTCGGGCATCCAGTCACTTTTGTGAGACAGGGTCTCTCTCTGGCCTGCAATCTATCAGTTGGGCTAGGTGCCCTGGACAGTGAACCCCAGGGAGTCTGCTGTCTCTGCCTCACCACCAGTGCTGGGATTACAAGTGTGTGCCACTATGCCTGACATTTTTATGTGGATTCTAGGGACTGAATGAATTCAGGTCCTTATTTTTTGCGTTTTATCAATGGATCCATTCTCTTATCCCCTGACAGACCATCATGAATCCATCAGGACTTACCTTTCCATAAGCTAGTCCAAAGTTCCAAAACTGATAGGAGAATTCTGTGTATCAGGAAGTTTAGCCCTAAAGCAAAGGTGCTTTCCAAGACCCTATTCCTATAGCATTTGCCTTATTGACCAAGGCATGTCTTATGACCAAACCATAATTCAAAGTATGGAGAAAAAAATCTTACCTCTTGATAAAGAGAAGTATTAAAGATGAATTACAAGGGAACAGTTTGACATTTTGGCTTAACTGTTGATACATTAAATACATACTTAAGTCTCTGTTCAGCCGCTTTGCTAGACACAGGGTAAATACTGAAGCAATTATCAGCTTTCTTCTGAACAATGTAAATCTTGTTGGATGATAAATGGCTATTCCTATTAAACCGACATTGCTGATTTTTTTCAGCAACATCTCAACACTCATCCCCTTTGCTCGCCTCTCCACATTTAGAGCCCCATCACTTGCCTGTCAATACTAGAGAAGCTTCTGATAATGTTCTTTTTTAATGCATTTTAGCTTTACAGTCCAAGAAGGAGAGTACATCACATACTCTCATCAATAATTTTCTACCTATTCTAGATTTTTCTCATTCCTACCTATGCTATTTTCTCATTTTTTTTTAGTCATAGTTCCTTCCTTGGAACCCAATAACAGAGAAAGAAAACATACCCAAATAAACAAATAAAAGTAGTCATGTTGATAAATAATGAAAATTACACAAAATTTAGCTTTTACCACATTTCGCTTATGTAACAAGCACATGTGTTTGGGAGAATATGGTACCATTTATTTAATAGCAATGTAAATTCCTCTAGTTCTTATAGCACTAAGGACTGCATGTATTACTCATTGAGAGTTTATTGAATGTTAAGTATTCATTTTCTAATGTTTGCCAGCCACCATCTGATGCAATTCTTGGCTTATTGATAATCTAGAGTCAATTAAAACTTACTGATGTTTTAAAAATCTTTATTCTCATAAATCAAAAGTTTACTTTATCCTGCAAAGTAAATTATTAGTCACCATCATTTAAATAGATCAAGTTTTAGATTTCTGCACTAATTTGTGTGTGTGTGTGCGCCTGCGCACGCACATATGTATGTGCACCCACATACCACTGAATGCATATGGAGAGCTCAGAGGTTGACAGTGGGTTTCTTCCTCTATTATTCTCCTTATTTCTTAGAGATGGGGTCTTTTGCTGAACCTGGAGCTCATTTGGTTGGCTAGACTGGCTGGCCAGAGAGTCCTCCAGGATCCTTTTGTCTTCTTTCCCAGTGATGGCATTACAAGTATCTACTGAAAAACCCAGATTTTTCTGTGGGTGCTGGGGATCCAAACTCATATTCTCATGCTTATATAGCAAATGCTTTACTCACTGAATCATCTCCCCCGCTTCTTGTTCTAATTTCTGATCTTGGTCTTAGGGTTGGTTTTCTTGATTTCCATCTGCATTTCTCCTGAGTACCTTTGTAGATTCATTGCACTGTATTATATTTCTCTGGGGGATTTGGAATATGAATTTACTGGATGCTAGTTGCCAATGAAGAAATGAGTAGGAAGTAAATCTTTTTTTTTTATTTTTTTTTGAGACAGGTTTTCTCTGTGTAGCCCTGGCTGTCCTGGAACTCACTCTGTAGACCAGGCTGGCCTCGAACTCAGAAAGCCACCTGCCTCTGCCTCCCAAGTGCTGGGATTAAAGGCATGCGCCACCACCTCCGGGCAAAGTAAATCATTCTTAAAACTGCAATCAAAAGCCCAACTATGGTAGAGGGAGTCTTTAAAATGTGCTTTTGTTTTGGTTTTCTTCATTTTTGAGATGGTTTTACTGTGTACAGGCTTTGGCTGTCCTAGAACTCACTTTGTACACCAGGCTGGCCTCTAATTCACAGAGATTGCTTGTTTCTGCCTCTCAAGTGCTGGGAATAAATGTGTATGTCACCCCCAGCCCCTGGCTAAAATATGTTTTTTTTTCCTATGAAATAGTCCCGTGGAGGGTATTGTGAGAGTAGCTTTATTCTGAATCTTTAGAGAACATTTGGCACCCAGTGGAAAATTGAGGTTATATTTAGATATGTGTGACAGTTCCCAAGAATAGAGCTCAGCACAGCCAACCTGCGCTGATTGTCATGGTCTAGTTTAAGTATCATATTATGTGTGTAAAAATTTTACTGAAATTGATTGATATTTGGTTTTATATTAAGAGTCTACATGTTTATACATTCCAAGGACTTTGTCTTTGATATCCAAAAATAGTTTCAGCTGCATAAAATATTCAAATTAGATGATAGGATTAAAATAGCTTGTCATGAATGTCTGAGTTTTTTCCATAGGTTTCTCAATCCAGTACCATAGGACAAATTTTCTTTATCTCAAATATTTTTGAAATCAATATGCTTCATTGCCCAGAAAGCTACCATAAATATCTAAATGAGCTTTCCATGTGGTTTTACTTTTTTTGTGAGAAGGAAATGAGATAAATGAAATACTGAATTATTGTTGCAGTAACTTATTAACCTAAATATATTCTGTATGCTAACAGTCCTTACTTTAAAATTTTTATTATCATAATAGCATTCTAGAATTTCATTTGAGATTATTTTTCATGTATTTTATTTCATTTTTCCATTTTTAAGGCTTGGATTATTTATTTGTGAAACTATATATATAGTTTTTGTTTAAAAACGCTCATAAATTTATTCTAGGCTTTAGATACTGAGCTATAAGGCTCTTTGAGGGAGCCATAGGTTTTTCATTTACAGCCTCCATTTGTAGCAAACCCTTTATAGCAGACTCTCTAAAGCTCTCTACCGATTCAGTCCTAGAAGAGAACTACAAAGTCCTAAGTACATTTAAATATGATTTGAGAGAAGTAGCTATCAGAATGCCTCAGATAATGTACACTTATAATTAAGTAACTCAGCTGTTAGAAATTGTGATACTAAACAACCAGAAGTTAAATAACATTCAGTATTTGTTTAAAGTACACAAAACAATGGCACATTCTACCAGACTAAAGTTCAAAAATGGATATAAATTTTGACAAGTAGCAAACTAGAAGGATAATTATTTGAAAATACACTTCCTGGGAACATTCCATTCCGTGAGGTACTCTTACCCAGAATGTACAGTACATTAGGTTTATTAAAGCCATTCATGTTCAAGATATATACTGATTTCTTTATGAGTGTGGGTTATGGACTTGTGTTCTGAATGGTTGCTTAGATGGCTCTAATTCTTTATTTGCAGTCTTACTTTTCTTTAAGTGCATGCATGCTTTACATCATAAATTGGTCCAAAATAAGTTCGGAATTTTTAAACCATTTTGTGTCTTTAGTTGCTAAGACCATCTCTTCCTTTGCTTTTCAGAGCCCCCTATGGAAAGTCAGTGGACATGTGGTCAGTGGGTTGTATTCTTGGAGAGCTTAGTGATGGACAACCATTATTTCCTGGAGAAAGTGAAATTGACCAACTCTTTACTATTCAGAAGGTGCTAGGACCACTTCCATCTGAGCAGATGAAGCTCTTCTACAGTAATCCTCGTTTCCATGGACTCCGGGTAAGAGGCTTTGCTAAAATCCAAAATGGAATCACTCTGTCAGAATCTAACTTGCTGTCCCTTGCACAATGGAATCCTAAGCTCTGCATTGCACACTCCTCCCTTTGCATCACAGCGTTTTAATCCTCAGTGTAACATTTTATTTCTGATTCTTTTATAGTATTTGTAAAATGAAGAAATAATAGTCACAATTCTCAAGTAGGAGCTGCAAATGTCTTTTTTTTCTAATATGTAAAGTCTGATTTTTCAAAATCATTTTCTCGTGTACATTATTTTATTCCAAACCTTTATGTTACACTCTTCAAACTATTTAGCATCTCCAGAGGATAGAAATGTGCACGTAGCTGCTGTTTACTTAGGCAACTTGGTTTGTGGTGACTTAAAGGCAGCCATGAATTCTTGCATCTGCAGATTTGAAGAGGCTGTTGTTCCACAGGTATTTCTTGTGTATTGACAGTGAAACATTAAATCTTTGTAGAAGTCTGAAGCCTTGTTACCTTTGTGTAAGACTTGTTTGCTGAGAATATAATGAAAAACGTTTTTGAAGTCATAAACTTTAATCAAATGAGGAGCGTGTGACTGCCCGAGGTACCTCACCGGAATGACAAGTGATGTCTAGAATCCTTCTTATTTCCACCTACCCACAAAAGCAGCTTTTAAAGATTTGAGCCAAAGCATCAATTTGTAGTCATTGTAGAAACTATTAAATGATTTCATCTTCCCATCTTTTATTTTCTTTTCCAATGCAAGTGTATGATTCTCAAACTATTGTTCTTATCTTTTGAAATCTATTTTTTTATTCTTTAAAACTGTTGTATATTCATACAATATATTTCAATCATGTCCAACTACCATTACCTCTCTCCAACTCCCTCTAGGGTCCCCCCACCTCATCTTCCTCTAAGCTTCCTGTCCTCCATGATTTTTATCCTTGTTGTTATTATTAACCCCAGGTCCAGTTAGAGCTCTCCATGTATGTATGAGTGACCTACCAGCAGCCATTTCCCCAAAGGATAATGGCTTTTCTGCCCTCAGCAACCATCAACTAACATGATATGACAACTTCATGGTGTTTTTGCGAAGCCCTTTGGTTTTCTCTTTGAGTTTCTGGCTCTCAGTTAGCTTCTGGTTGAGAGCACCACTGCTCACTTGCAGCTGCACAACATAGTTCCAGCTCCTGCTGAGCTCAGCCCACTTGGAAGAAATGAACCCGACTTAGGTGCACATAGTTTTTCATTCCCCTCTCTCCTTTCTGCTCTCACGTCCTCTTCCAAATGTGCCTAAGTTGCTTCAGACTTGTTTTTCTCCTTTTATCTTTGCTTCTATTAGCCAAAAAAAAGACCATTGATTAGTTTATAAATAGCATGTAATTCAACAAGTTAATTTAACAGTTATGGAACATTTCTCATCCTAGATGCTAAAAAATGTGGCAACAAATAGAACTTGCACTTCGACTATCAGAAAGGCAAATATTATTCACAAGTAAAATAAAAATAGTCATAATCACTGAATTTCTGTTTCACTGAGAATCATTCCAGACTCCCAGCCATCGCCTGTGCGGCCCTGCATGGCTGGAGTCTTTTGTGACCTGACCTTGTCTCATACCTGTCTCCATAGGCCTCCCCTCAGATTCTCACCACACTTGCTGCTTCTTTGCCCTCTATAGGCATCCCAAGGTTTTCATACTTAGGAAAATTAGGACTAATGGTTTCTTCTCCTGGGAGCATTCTTACCTTGCATGACCTCTCCTCCTATTGTAATATCAACCAAAAATGAATATCCTCTCTCTGATGATCCTCCATACAGGTCCTTCTTAACCCCCCCTACTTTGTTTCTATGCTTTAATTAGCATATAAAATAATTTTTGTTACATTCATACATGTGTATCATTATGATTTTATTTATAACCCTCATTATCCTCCCACATCCTTCCTCTACCTCCCTTCTCTTGCTGGTCCCTTTGACATCCCCCTAAAAATACCCCCCTCATATACACACACATGCACACACACACACACACACACACACACACACATCTAGAAACTGCATCTGAGATAAAGTCTGTGATATATTCTTTCTTTGCCCACTACTTTGCCTCGTCTCATCTCCCCCTCTGTCCAGACCTCTTCCTTCTGCCTCAGAGTGAAATCTACATTGCATGTGTAAGTGAACAGCTTACACTTGCTTTCTTGAGTGCGGCTTATCTTGTTTCAGTTCCTGCATTTCTCTCCAGCTGACATGGCTTCCTTTCTCTTGATGACTGAATGAAATTCCATTGTGCTTTTACGCCACTTTCTCTTTCTCTTTGGTAAGCATCCAGGCTGGATCTATATCTTAGCTATTGTGAATAGTGCTGCATTAAGTATGAATGTTCATGTAAGTCTCTAGAATGTCATTGTCAATTCCTTTTGGGCAGATACCCAACAGTGGTATAGCTGGTAGATATGATAGTAGTTCTGTTTCTGCGGGGGTTTTTTGTTTGTTTGTTTGGTTTGGTTTTGGATTATTTTTGAAGAAGCATCATACTAATTTCTGTAGTAGCTGCATAAGTTTACCTTCCTATTAAAAGTAAATATGGATTTTTCTTTCCCCACATCCTCACTAGCATTTCCTGATGTTTCCTTAATTTTGACTGGGATTAAGATAGTATCTCAAGGCAGTTTTAATTGGGGTTTCCCTCTTGGGTAAGGTTGTTCAGCATTTTTGAAGTATTGATTGGCTTTTTGTATATCTTCTTTTGAGAAATGTATTCAATTCATTTACTCATTTGTTGATTGAATTGTCTGGGCTTTGGGTGCTTAGTTCTTCTTTAGTTCTTCATAGATGCTAGATTTTTGTTTTTGATTTTTGGAGGTCTTACTAAGTTGCTAGAGTGAGCCTGGAACTCTGTATACCCTAGACTGCCTTAACCTCATGATCCTCTTGTTCTGACATCTAAAACGCAGGTATTATAGGCTGTGCTTAAGCCACATAGATATGAGAATTTCATAGAGGAAAACAAAACAAGTTACTAGTATAAAACGCAAAAATAATTTTATACTGAAGTAATTGGACAAGTATAAATTTATAGGAAAGCATGCTGTGCTGCACTGGACTTCATTGTTCTGCTTTAAATATATTTCATTGGGCTTTAGACCGTGAGCAAAACACACATTCTGGAAAGTTAGAAATCACATTTGGTGTTTCATTAGAACAGCTTTAGGGAGGGTTTGAAATTTAAGATAGTTCTTTGAAGAATAAATCACAGTTGAGTTAGAGGCCACATTCACCTTTAGAGGACCCCCCCCCAAAGAAATCATATTTTTCTTTTCTTGTCAATGGTCCTGTTTGTTCACAGATGTCCTCACTGGACCCTGATATCTATAAAATGCTAGACAGCCTAAGACAGCTCTGTATAAATATCCTTCAGGGAAATTGTTGCTTTCAGGACGGTTTGATTTTTATAGACTTCACTATGTTTACATTTTAGTCTGAAGTGTTCATAGTGTCTTAACCAAATTAGTGTGGTCTCTTTAGAGGCTTAGCAATGTCTTTTGAAGGAACAGTCTTCCGTTATGATATATTTTGAGAGTGTTTGTGACAGACAGCTCAGCACATAGGACCCATGGGCTGCATTTATTGTAAACCCTGAGCAAGCCAATAGCTTTTCAAGCATGATGCTTGAATATAGACTGAAAAATCCACAATATGCCATTCTGCTTATATTCATTATTTGGAAAAAATCATTATCAATGTCCCATCGTGGAAGTAGACCATCAGAGTTTCCATATTTACTATTTGAATAACTTGTAGAAGCTGTTTCACTCTCGTGGGTCTCTAATTTCTTCATGTGTGAAATGGCGATAGGCGATGAAGATGAACGCATCTGTGGGAAATGCCCAAAGGGCCAGAGGATGGCTGCAGAGGACAGTGCTCGCCGAGCATGCACACAGCCCAAGTCTGTCTCTAGCACAGAAAATAAATAAAATGCCCAGATCAGGGCATAGTGTAGAGTTAGTGTTCAGTAAAGAGATATTCACATTGTATCATATTAGCCAAACGATTAAGAAAGTAAAAAACCGAGGATAGAGTTTAAAATTGTATGCTTCAGTTTTGGCTCTTTGTTGAAATATCTCACATAAGAATAGCATTTCATTCAAGAGCATATACATGTTTTTTAAGTTAGGAGTTTACTTGGTCATTTTTTAATTTAATTTTTATTAATTAAATTTAATTAATAAATTTTTATTAAAAATTAATAATTTTTAATTTAATTTTTATTTTAAAATTATAATGCAATTGCATCATTTACCTGTTCCCTCCAAATCCTCCCATGTAGGTGTCCTGTGCTCTCGCTCTCTCTTCCCCATCCCTCTCTCTCTCCTCTCCTCACCTCCTCCTCCTCCTCCTCCTTCTTCCTTCTTCTTCTTCTTCTTCTTCTTCTTCTTCTTCTTCTTCTTCTTCTTCTTCTTCTTCTTCTACTTCTTCTTCTCCTCCTCCTCTTCCTCCTCTTTCTTCTCTCTCTCTCTCTCTCTCTCTCTCTCTCTCTCTCTCTCTCTCCTTTTCAATCTGGGTTTCTCTGTTTAGTCCTGGAACTCACTCTATAGACCACGCTGTCTCACTCTATTATAGACTCAGACTATAGACTCAGAGATCTGCCTGTCTCTGCCTCCCAAGTGCTGGGATTAAAGGTGTGCACCACCACTTCCAAGCTAATAAATATTCCATTTATAACCTGCTCAGTCTATATAGTGTTGCTTGCATGTAGGTATGTTTTCAGGGCTGGCTGTTAGGTATTAGATAACCAATTGATGTGTGCTTAGCTGGGAAAAACTGTTTCTCCTGCTCTCAGCATTCCTTAGTCACCTATATTTCCTTGTGCAAGGTTGAGGTGATATGAACTTTTCATGTCCAAATTAACATATCTGTTGGTGTCCTCCTAGTTTACCATATGTCTGGACAGTCCTTGTTGGTGAGAGTTTATGTGTATAGCTTCTAACATTCCTAAGAGACACAATCTCACAGTGAACTCCCTGTCCTGGTCCGTATTGTTTATTGTGATCTTTCTAAGAGCTTTTAGCTTTCAGGATTCTTTCTCTTCAATAAAATGTCCTTCCTGAGGAAAGAAAAGAAGGATATGTAGTACAATAATATAAAGCAGTGGTTCTCAACCTTCCTAATGCTGTGGCCCTGTAGTACAGTTCCTTATGTTATGGTGACCTCCACCCAGGAAATTATTGTTGTTGTTACTTCATAACTGAAATTGTGTTACTGTTATGAATCATAATGTTAATATCTGGTCTGGATATCTGATATATGATCCCCTTTAAAAGGATCATTCAATCTCCAAGGGGGTTGTGACCCACAGGTTCAGACACTGATATAAAAACAAAGTCTTAATTAAAATTTATTGGTGGAGGATCTTTTATCATGGAGTGACAGGTGTCACTCTCTTTACACTGAATGCTTCAGTAGCATCCAAAGGAACTTCTGCAGCTCCCTTGGGAGAGGTACTTTGTTTTGGAAAGAGTGTGCGTTGGGATCACAGGCTTAGATGTAAATAGTGCTTCTGCTCCTTATGTACTTTTCCTTGAACCAGTCATTTGAACTTTCTGATCATTTTCCTTATCTCTATAATGTAAAGATAATAATACTTAAAATGCCATTCACAGCATTACATTGCTGTTTTTCTTTCAAAGTTGAGTTCAAGATATCCACATGTTCTTCTATAGCTAGAGTCTGGCTATGTCCTCATACCCAAGCCCTTCCTGGCTCATCCTCTTGAGTGCCACCTCGCCAGGCTTTAGCTTCTCATTTGCAGATGCACAGTTCCTCAGTTCCTTTTCAACCAGACAACAAAGTTCTCAAGCTTGTCTCTTGCCCTACAGAATATAATGTGGGGATGGTAGCACAAGTATTTATTAATATCTTATTTGGTGTTACTACATAATTAGTCCTTCAGTCCTTTCATTCAGCATGTTTAAGGATTTCCATACTTTGAAATGTTAGCATAAAAGAAATATGTATTACAAGCAACTAGCACTCAACATTTTAAAGGTGTATAGGTGAATGTGTCCTGCCAGTAACTTACTCAATGCTTCAATACTACTCAAGATACTGTCAAATGTAGATTGGTAGAAGGATATAACATCAAAATAAGCTTTGACTCCTCTTGATTTAAAAGTGAATTTGTTGGTCTAGGTACCTATGTTTGCCCTTGGTTACAACTTTAAGATTTTATAAACAGATCATTAGAAGAGTATATTTAAAAAAAAAAAACTAAACCAAATGCCTAAATTCACTATTTCAAATAGAGTCTTTCAGGTTCTGGCCTCTTGCTGCCCTTTTCCTTTCTTATGTCTCGATTTCAGGAGTAAGTTACACATTCTTATGGAAAAGCCAAGACATTTGTATATAATATAATATCATAGCCCTAATGTTAGTTCTTCATTCTGGCAGTATTTGTCTATAAATTGTTTCAAAAGCAACTTGTGTAAGCAGACATGATTCAATAGGCTCAGAATTTATTCATTTTACAAGCTTCGGTGTTCTCTATCTAGCTTTAGGTATCATTTTCCACCTGCATGTCTTCCCAGTATTTACTTCTTAGTCCTATTAATTGATAACCTAAAATATATAGAGACCAAAACTAATATATAAATAGTAATTTAACTTGGATTGACACTATGCCAATGATTTCTGCCCAGATGTTGCCATGTGTAACTGTCACAAACATATGTACACATACCCTTCCTCAAATGCTAACATTCATGCTGTGTTGTCCTTACAGTTTCCAGCGGTTAACCATCCTCAGTCCTTAGAGAGAAGATACCTTGGAATTTTAAATAGCGTTTTACTTGATCTAATGAAGGTAAGAAAAGTATGCTTCTAAAAGAAAAGTCCTTTGGTTTATGGGTGCTCCTCTGCATACTTCTTAGTATTCTTTTATGAATTAAATGTTTTCTTAGTAGATGATTAATAGGGAGTATGTCATGTTAAAAGGCATGTAATTTGTTTATAATTGCAGCCGGAATCTGGTGTTGTCTCAGACCATCTAGAGAGGGGCATGTAATCCCTAAATTACTTTCCTAAAATGGGCAGAATAATGAATATCTGTTGGCACTCAAGAACTACTCAGGCATAGGTTTTAAAAACAAATCTTAAAGTGAATGTTATAAGACAAAAGATCATATAATTATTTCTATATAACATTGACTCTATAGCGTCTATAGAGTTTGAATCAGGGACTCTTGGATTTTGTCATCTGACTGTGCCTCTTCTCCACGTGGCAGGTTGCTGTTTCTGACTTTTCTTTAGATGTATCAGGATCACCACTAACATCATGGCCTGGTGTTTGTCCTCATGTTAGTCTTTCTGTCAAAAGATATCCTACTCCAAACTACTAAAAGCATCCTTTAAATCTTGTTGTAAAAGGTGTGTAGGTGTGTGTGTGTGTGTGTGTGTGTGTGTGTGTGTGTGTGTCTGTGTGTGTGTGTGTGTGTGTGTGTGTGTGTGTGTGTGTTTTGTCTGCATACCTGCCTATATACCATGTCATGTAGTACCCATGGAAGCCAAAAGAAGGCATCAAGTCTCCTGTAACCGGAGTTTTAGGCTGTTGTGAGCTATCACGTGGGTGCTGGGCTGGAAAAGCAGCCAGTGCTTTAACTGCTGAGTTATCTCTCTGGCCTCAAAATTCTTTATTAAAGATTTTCTTGATGGGCATGGTGGTACATGCTTATCATGTCAGCATTTGAGAGGCTGAAACAGGAGGACTGCTCTAAATTTGAGGGTAGCTCAAGGTACAAAGACTATAAAAAATAAACAAGTAAACAAAGATTCTCTACCTTGGCAGGCACTGGTCACTTGAGTGAAAACATTTTTTTATATTTTCCCAGTTTTCATTTCAAGAAGTAAATGTACAGGCAAACATTGATTTTTTTTTCAGAATGGAACATCAATGGTTATGGATTAGTTTTGCATTATGCCCATTTGTTAAGCTGTCATATGTACATAAGGCTATACTGTGTGTAGAAAGTTTAAAAGACAGACAGCACAGTGGCAAGCTCACTGAGCTGTGTTCTTAAGACTTTGCTGTTTTAGGGTATGTTCACCTGTGCCCAGGGAACAGTGTAAATAGGTATAGAGGAGGGTCTCTGGCATTAGGGAAAGATACTGTGAGATTTCTGAAATCTCACAGTAAAGCATTTCTGCCTCAACATTTCCCTAATTTAATTCAATATCAAATACTATGTTGTATGGAACTCTAATGAAGCGCTGGTGTTATTAACACAGATTGAGAACTGCTATTTTTTTTAATGAACCCTCAACACTCTTTCAGTTTAATTAGACAGAATTATTAGGTAATTCACTTGGGTTTTGCCAGTACCTTCTTTCATGTAGTCAATACTTAATCAATCTGGGCCTTACTTATTTGAAATATAAATAGATACAAATATAAATATAAATAGAACAGAGTAGAAAAAATGGAATTAAATACAACTTTATGTTTCCTGTCTTTCGTGTTTTTTCCTTTAGTTAAAAATGCAATGATGTTTAGTGAGAAAAGGGGCCATGAACTTGAAGGAGGGTTTGCTGGGAGAAAAGGCTTAGAAAGTAAACATTATAATTTCTATTATTTAATGTGTTTGTTGCTGATGTTCTTTAAAAGTAAGCAAATGTTTTCATTGAAATGCAAATTTAGGGGCCTAGAGAGATGGCTCAGTGCACTTACTGGCTGCTCTTCTACAGGACCCGGGTTCAATTTCCAGCATCCACATGGCAGCTCGCAAACATCTTTAACTCCTGTTCTGGGGGATCAGATGCTCTCTTCTGACCACTGTAGGCACTTGTACACATACAATGTACAGACATATATTCATGCAAAACACCCATATACACACAAACTATACAGTCAAAAGTATTCAAATCGTATCTAAATATCTCAGTTTTTATAATATAAGCATATTTTTGTTATCTTGCCTGGATTGAGACATAAAAACATAGTTAATAACTTAGAAGCCTCCTTTGGATCCTTCCTAAGTCTTACCTTCCTAGCCCACTTTTTCTCTTTCTGAAACCATAATTTTTATTTTTGTCATTGATTAATATTACCTGATTATTATTGAATTATACATGTATGAATATATGCATCACCATTCTTTTATCTGATTTTGAAGATACATTTTTTAAAATGAAAACCTTTCTTTCTCCTTTTAATTACTCTCTTTGCTGCTCCCTAAATGTATGTTGATAATTGTGCCCACAGCTAATACTTAAAGTATTCATCTCATCTTATATCTCTTTATAGCTAAGCTACCTTTTCAGTAGAGAGAAAACAATCACTAGAATTAATGTATGCCTATGCCTCTAATCATTTAAAAATAGCTACAATAGTTCTATTTGCTTTACTTTTGTTTTTAAAAAAATCACTCCCCAACATGCTAAATTTTAAAAACTGTTAGGTAGATTTCATACTTTGTTCATAAGGACTTCATGCTTTATAGTAATTTTAAAATGGCCATTTGCATTCATAACATATAAATCTTTTTTATTGCAGTAACTTCTACATGGTATCAAATAAATTAAAACAACCCCTTCCCTCCTGAAAGGTCAGGGGTGCTTTGAACTTAAAAAAAAATTTCTTAGGGTTTGATTTTCCTTTTAATGAGCATCTTATATTTTAACCCATTTTAATGCTAGCTGTTAGAGCTATTAGCTAAGGTCGACACAGTTTTTGTTCTATAATAAGGGAGAAAAAAGAATTGAGATAAGTTTGCAATTATGTCTGAATTAATATGGATATAAATTCACTTGTAATTTGTGGCTGAATTTCAATAATTAGAGTCTTTGGATCAGAATGAATATGTCAGTATATGGTAGAGCCAGAATGGAAATGTTCTGTGGTACTAGATTGAAATTGAAGTCTGGCGTATTGGAAACAAATTTGCTGCCATTGCTTAACTAAAGATATTGATTATGGATGAGACCAAACTGAACTAGAAATGAATTTGTGAATAGTGGGAATTCTACCCTTCTTCCTTTTTCTGAGAGAAAAAAACCAAACACGTAAAAGAGTGGATTGCAGGGCTTTATTAGGTCATGTTAGGATATGTTGGTTATTGGGTTTTTAAAAATATTTGATCAACTTATAAGTCAAAATCAAATATCCTGTACAGTTAGTAGAGAGAAACAATTTTGGGGGAAAATGTTTCAGTTGTCAAAATGCTAGTATGTTCACCATAAAACATAGGGTGAGTGCTTTAATGAACAAAGAACACTTAGAAATGAGTGAGGATAGATGCAAAAGCAGGAAAGGATTGAAGAGCATACAGAAGTAACAGTGCACATGTAAGAGTGTTCAGCATTGCTAACAGTCAAAGGTAAGAAACACCTGGAGTGGGGCTGCAGCAGTGACTCGGTGGTTAAAGGCACTTACTGCTCTTACAGTGGACCCATGTTTGCTTCCCAGCAAATATAGAGGTGGGTCACAAATCTGTGTAACTCCAGTTCCAGGGAATTCATGTCCTATTCCAGTCTCAGAGGGGCAACTGCACACGTGGTGCACATATATACATACATACATACGTACATACAGATGTATCATACATACATACATACATACATACATACATATTGAGATAGCATCTTTAAATATCTGATTTGCAACTACTAAGAATAAGAATGCCTATGGTCGATGAGGTTTCCTAGAAATTGATAGACTCGTGTGCTTCTTGAAAGGAGTATAATTTGAGATAACCTTCCTAAGAGGTAATTTAGCACCATGGAGAAAAAGACTCTTTGATGCTTTGCATACCTACCAGTACCACCCTTAAAAATCTCCATTAGACTTCAAGTGTTTTTGTCATAGCATTAATCATAATAGTGAAAGGTGGCTGTCAGAAAACTGTCTAATAGTGGGATGCTTGCTAAGTAAATGATAATTGGCTCTCTGCAATCATGTAAAGCCTTGTTGTGAACTCTGGAGATGTAGCATAGTTGTAATGCACTTGCTTAGTATTCACAAGGCCTTGCCTTCAGTCCCCTTCCTTCCCAAAAATGTATTGTAAGATGGTGTGTTCCCACACTGTTCAGAATAAAGGAAGCAATGAATATTTGTCATTTGGGAATTTCTGAAAACAGCATATAAAGTATACACGCAGACCTAACGTTCTGTACTTATATGAAATGATCGCAGCATTGTATCATAAGTGCTTACTACTGTTGGTCTAAAATTAAAAGAGTGAGATGAAAGTATATGAAAAATATACCTCATGGAGATACTGGTGACTGCACTGTCTCCAGAAAGAATAACTGGGTATTTTGAAGGTGGTAAAAAGATGAAGAATGCAAATACATGCTTATTTAAAAGCTTTTTAAATGCTTAGGTTAAATTGCAAAAGGTTTTCATAAAGTAAGTGAAAAGAATGGGATATAAAAACATGTATATATCATGTGCCAAGTATTATAGAAGGAAGACTATATATGGTATTCACAAACAGAGCTAGAAAGATTCCTACCAAGAGGACTATAATTGTGAGATTATGGGTGTTTTATTAAGTTATTTACTGACTTTACCTCCCCTACTGATGCTTCCCCCTCTATCCTCTCCTTCCTGTCCTTCCCTCTCACCTCCCCAACACCCCCCACGCCTTCTCCTCAGGAAAAGGGAGGCCTCCTATGGATATTAACCAGCCTTGGCATATCAAGTCTTAGTAAGACTAGGCATATCTTCTATTAAGGCTAGACAGGGCAGCCCAGTTAGGGGAAAGGGATCTAAAGGCAGGCAGTATATTTAGAGGCAGCCCCTGCTCCTGTTTTAGGAGTCCCACATGAAGACCCAGCTTTACAGGTGTTACATATATGCAGAGGTCCTAGGTCCATTCCATACATACTCTTTGGTTGACAGTTCAGTCTCTGTGAGCTCCTATGGGCTCGGGTTAGTAGATTCTATAGGTTTCCTTGTGATGTCCTTGACCCCTCTGGCTTCTTCAACTCCTCTGCTCCCTCTTCCACAGGATTCCTCAAGCTCCACTTAATGTTTGGCTGTAGGTGCCTGCATCAGTTACTGGATGAAGTCTCTCTGATGACAGATATGCTAGGTTCCTTTCTGCAAGCATAGCAGAGTATCATTAAAGGTGCCAGGGCTTGGCTCTCTTCCCATGGCATGGGTCTCAAGCTGGGCCAGTCATTGTTTGGTTCTTCCCTCAAATTCTGCTCCATCATGTATCCATGCATATCTTGTAGGCAGCACAAGTTCTGGGTCTCAGGTTTAGTGTCTGGGTTGGTGTTCCAATCCCTCCATTGGAAGTCTTGCCTGGTTACAGGAGATGGTCACTTTAGGCTCTGTATCTCCCACTGCTAAGAGTCTTAGCTAGGGTCAACCTTATAAATCCCTAAGAGTTTCCATTTTCCTAGGTTTCCATCATCCCAGAGATGTCTCCCAAATCCAGTTGTCTGTCCCATTACTCTCTCCTCCATCCTCCCCCAACCTGATTCCTCCCTGTTCCCATCCCCAACCCCTCCCCTCCCCAGTTCCCTCCCTCCAGCCACCCCAATGGTGATTTTGATGTTATTTTTTTTCTTTCCTTGAGCTATTGCTGCTAGGTATTTTGCAGTGACCACATATTTCTTTTCTAGGAAGTAAAGATAATATTTTTGGTAGAGTTTAAATTCAACTTTGTTTTCTTTCCGTTCCTAAACTTTTATTTCCCAAGAATTTACTGAAGTTGGACCCAGCTGACAGATACTTGACAGAGCAGTGTTTGAATCACCCTACATTCCAGACCCAGAGACTTTTGGACCGTTCTCCTTCAAGGTCAACAAAGAGGAAACCTTATCATGTGGAAAGCAGCACACTGTCTAATAGGTAAATATTCCTTCCCTTCTAAGGAAATACAAATGCAGGCGGGTCTCAGACGTGGGTGGAGGAGGTGGCTGCTAAAATTATGCAATTAAAGAAAAGAAGGAAAGCCCTCATTATTCAAAAATACCTTCCTCATGCTTGTTACATGATTCAGAACTATAGTTAATGAGCTGTGTGGGACTCCTAAAGACTTTATTATTTAACAAGTATATGATGAAAACCTATGTATTCCTTTGGAAAGGTAGCATTGGGTTAGCAACTCTGGAGGTTTCCAGCATCACAGACAGCACTGAGACCTAGCAGATTTTGTATAAATGACTAGAGGAAGAGGGTTCCTGGAAGGAAAAGAAGACACTGAATGTGTATGTGGGGAACTGAGCAGAGGCAGCCTATTTAGAAGGGATTGTGATTTTATTGCTCTTGCCGTGTAATCATGGAGTTGAGAAAGAACTCTTTTTTAAATAAAAATAAACATAGGGAAATAGTGGTCAATAATTAAGAGTAGTACATTTTAAAATAGCTCTTTTGAGCATAGTATTTTAAAATATTTATTTCTTGCCTGGGCACACCTATAATCCTAGCATTGAAAAACTCATTGGGTAGTCAAACAGGCTTCAGGATTTACCCAGTTTCTCCTGAGTGCCAATCACAGGCCCATCAGCACATCTGGCTGAAAACTTTTCTTGAATCAATCACCTAATCTCTGTCTCTGTCTCTGTCTCTATCTCTTTCCTTCCATCTCTCCCTCCCTCGTTTTCTCCCCCTCCCCTATCTTTTGCCCTCTTCTTCCTCCTCCCCTCTGTTGGATCAGTCAGATGGCCTTCGTGTCCTGACATTCCCCAATTCTGTTGTTGCCTTTACAGGAGAATGGTGTTCCTTCATCTTCTAGAACACAGCTTTGGCATCTGAGGATTTTTATATATGGGATGTAGAAATAGTTTATTTCACTGAGAAAATGAAAAGCAATGAAGCCTTTAAATTTTTAATACTATCTACACACACACACACACACACACACACACACACACACACACACATTTTCCCTTCTGTATGTGGAAAATTATTCTTAATAGATTAGAATTTTGAAATGTCAAGACCCAGCACTTTTCTGCCAAGGAAAGCATCCATAAATTAGGAGAAGAGTTGGTCCTATATTTGCTTGTTATGGCACAGCTTCTAGCCATTCGTAGCTGGTGTGTTCTTGCTTCATATCCGCAAGAGTTTAGTATACCCAGCCATGAAGTAACACTCAGAATGTGCTTGTTCCTTGCTGCTTGGCTGGTTGACATTTTTCTCCTAACTTTGCTTATGCCCAACTTGGTTTCAGGGATTTTAGTCTCCTTTCTGCTTGAATTGCCACATGACTTCCCTAAGTTACCTTCACAAAGTAAATAATCCTAATGATGTAAAGTTTGGTAGACCAATGATTAATCTGAGTTGTACTATAGTCATCAGTGATATAACCTGTAGTCTGAAAGGAGGCCTATGGTTAGTCTCCCAGAGACTAACTTGGCAGGAGTTGTGAGTAAATAAAAATTTCTGGAAGGATTCATTTTTAGGTCTTGGTGATATTTTGATGTACCAAAGGGAAAGTCCTAGGGGTTTTTATCTTTTAGTAATCTTATCTCATCTGAGGCCTTTCCCCCCACTATTACCTGTGTTCTGTATTTACTCCACAGAAGCCTGTCTTGCCAGGGATATGAATTCTAGCTGATGTCTTCCCCCACTGGGCTTCTAAAACAATTTTTGATATGTTCACAACAGCATACTTGTTGATTCCCACCCACCCACTCCTCCGCCTTGTCCCCGGGGAGCACACTAGCACCCCACATCATTTTCTCTCTAGCAACCAGTGAGCTCAGTCATCACTGAGTCCCCTGATTGTCACCTTCAGGCTCCCCCGAGGTTCCTTTCGTGTGCATGGTGCACTGCTATTTTGACTGTGCTGGTTCCCTCAATGGTTCTGCTTTACCACCTGTCACATATGAAAATGAGTTTGTGCCTCTGTCTCCATTTGCTCGTTGGCTTGTAGAATGTTCCAGACTGGCCTTTGACCTCTTCTTGTAGTTATCCTTCACCCTCCGGCTGAATTATCCTTCAGCTGGGATCATAGGTTTGTGTCACCGCGCCTGGCTATTTTCACCCATTTATCTACTCTGCCAACCATATGAGAGTGGTTCTTAGCCATTCAGTCACGCCCACATGTAATCCTAGCCCTCAGAAAGTGGAGGCAGGAAAATCTGGAATTCAAGGCCAGCCTTGAGCATGTTTGAGGGTAATGTAGACTACACAACGCCCTATCTCTAAACAAGCAAGTGATTGAGTGATTTATACATTAATTCATTTTGAATGGTTAGCAGTTTAACACAGATTCTTTGCAGTTGTATGCCAAAGAGATCTATGAAATTTTCAAAGCTGCTTTTTACTGTTGTGCTTTGACAGAGCTCCAATGTGAAGATTATGCGATGCCCTTTCTACATAGGAATTATTGTATGTCTAAATCTCTGTGGCTTGTAATTAATCCTGAGATGTAAACACAAAAAGTAACTGTTTAGGATATACATAGATATATATACTTAGATGCACACATACATACATGTGATAAATCTGGACCTTTAACAGCTGTTTCTGCATTAACTTTATAGCTCCCTCACTCTTATATTGCTGTGAATATATAAGATCGCTGTAGATTTGTGTAGCAGTAATTCTAATGGTTCTAGAAGTTCTAGCAACTCTCTCACTGTTTTCTATCCCTTCCTGGTTCTTATTTATGGTTAAAGAATTTCTGCCATTGCTATACCTTCATGTGCAGAGGAAAGGGAGAAAATATGATTTCAGGGAAAACTAGAGTTTGGCACAAGGAGCGCTGTAGAAGAATTGAAGTAGGACCTGAGTCATAGTGTGTGGCTAGGAAGAAACGGGGAAGTCTGTCTCCACCCCCATACCCCCACAACCTCCTTCTCCCTTTTCCTGTGGTACTTCTTTCTCCTGACCAGTCCTATCAGAAGATAGCCAGCTAGGAACCTGAGGGACATAGTCTCTTCTGGGCTTGAGGCCCAGAACTTGAGAGAGAATTGAGAATAGCCAACATATTTACTCAGACATATCTGTGCATATAATTAAATATCATAATTGAGTTTTTAATAGTGCTGAAACATTTTGGTTGCCAACATGTAAATAATCAGGCAACTCTGGTGGTTTAAAACCTGATGCCTGTAGGATGCATAGACGGGCTGGAAGCTGTTGTTGGATGGAGACCACTGCTGAGCCAGTCTAACATTAGAGCAGGTGGAGCTCAGAAAAAGAGCAGAACCTTTATCTTGTCAGTTTTAACCATAGTCAGCCCTAGTTACACTCTGTCCTAGAGCAAAGTATCCAGAGTCTGACTCCTAGTGATACATGATGTCTTTATACAGGTAACCGATCTCAAGGAGAAAAAAAAAAAAACTGCTGGGTTGGAGAGATAGCTCAGCTGTTAAGGGCTAGGTTTAAAAATCAAAAACATAATTTATCTCTTAGCCAATTAAGGAAATGCCCACTAGTTATCTAGATAGGACACCCAGATGGATCATCCTGTAAGGCCTAACCACTTTCCTTTAGACTACTACAAAAAGAACTTCTCCTTCAACTGAACACTAGATTCTCTCTGTCCAGGGGCTTGTCTAGTATACCCTTTGCAATATATCTCAATAAGCCACCCTGTCTTTCTACCCTCTACTGTATATTTATGTGTCTGATAAATTATTTTACCATCTCTGTAATCAGTCTCGCAGATCCTATCATGGATGTACTGCACTTTATTGATCTAGACATATGTTCTGTATATCATTTAACAAAACAAACGTAATTTTTTGTACGTTTGTAATTCCTTTCTAAGTCTGGGGAAATGAGAAGGCATAGTTATGTGGGTTGCCATGCTTATTAAATAGCAACAGCCCAAAAGGATTTTTCTTCCAACTAGTCTCTGATGGAAAAAAAATCTTCAAATCAATGGATCTTCAACAGAATACTTAGTAATACTTGCAACGTTTTCTAAATTCACAGTAAAAAAAAAAAATTGGATAAATCATTCCTAACTTTGAAACCTATGTCAAGCCACAGTCTCATCCTTTGTTACAACAAACTGTCTTTTCTAGAATGTCATTTTCTGCTTTTAAATTGAAGACAAGGTTTCTCTCTGGGCGACTATTTGTATATTACACTAGGTAGGAAATGAAGCTTCGAGTCCTAAAGAAGTGTTCAGTCACTTTGGAATAATGAAGTGTGAAATGAAGAAGCGACTAAAGTGTGCCTTTTACCAAGCAATTAGCACTTAAGACCCTGTGTTCCAGTATAGGATTCCTGTTTGGTTTACATAGAAATATCCGAACAGTTAGTGATGCGTTTCTGTTTAATGTACAAGGAGCTATCTCAAGAGCCCAGCGTAATTGCCACTTCTCTAAAGCATAAACACAGATCATGGTGTTTTCCAACAAGCCTCACTAGTCAGTTCACATTTCTCTCGGAGTGTCATTTTCTCTACATCACTAGAATTCTCCCTTGTTGACTCTACAGGCTCAAAGGATGGTGGCATGTGTGTGGAACTACTATGAGTGTGTATCTGAAGCAGCCTACAGGTTTTACAAAGAATATGACGTTCAAGGAACACAGTAACTTTCAAATCTAAGTGTTGCCTACTGACATTCAGACATTGTCAGCAGTCTGGTATCTCTTACTCGTACTAGCTATTCTGTACCAGGCAGTCATAGGCAAAGCATACTTTACCTGACTGCATCAGCGACTGTGTTGGCAGCCAGCGAGACTTAGACAAGCATTTATGGATGCCAAAACAGCTTCATCAGGAAGTGATTTATCTCGTTCAGTGACTTAGTCTGAGAAACCTGCCTGTTATTGATAGGGACACATGTGACATAGTGATTTTAGTCATTTGAGTGCCTGCTTTTTCCTCTCTTTAGATAAATCTCAATCTCTCTCTCTCTCCCTCCCTCCCTCTCTCCTTTAATCAAAACACCGCTATTATCTTCTCATCCCTTATTCCTTATAACAAAGCTCTTCTTCCCAAGTCCCTGTCTGGTTCTCATGACGTGTTTGTGCCCAGCCTAATGCATAGAACTAGAGTTGCCTTCATGAAGACGGAAGGAGTTGTTGAGTGGGAGCAATGTATCAGTGGCTACACCACCAAAGGATATGATTACCTCTCTCTGCAACTTTTAAGTGTCTGCATAGCTCCTTTGGGAGGGTAGGGCCTTGGGCCTCCTGCATTCAGGCTGGAGTGGTGATGGGCCCAGTCTTGTGCAGGGAACCATTCCTGCAGCGAAAATAACAACCATGCCAGATCCAGACAACAGCAGCCCTTCCCATTCTCCAGTTCTTAAATTCTTTCCACTCTTTCCTTCCCTCCCGGAACCAGGTAGGTGTTTGAAGTATGGTCTCTTTTAGCTTACTGTGGGTTTGCTTATCCGTTTTAAACATTATACTGTTTGCCTCCTATTGAAAGGAACTGAGCTTCATCTTTTGTTTTAAACCCAGAAACCAATCCACCAAGGGTGCAGCTTTACAGACTCACCACAGATCCAACAGCAAGGACATTCAGAACCTGAGTGTGGGTCTGCCCAGGGCTGAGGAAGGCCTGCCTGCAAACGAAAGCTTCCTGAATGGAAACCTTGCTGGAGCAACTCTCAGCCCAATGCACAGCAAAACCTACCAGGCAAGCACCCAGCCTGGCTCTTCCAGCAAAGATCTCACCAACAACAACATACCACACCTTCTCAGTCCAAAAGAAGCCAAGTCCAAAACAGAGTTTGACTTCAACATTGACTCAAAGCCTTCAGAAGGTCCAGGCACGAAGTACCTCAAGTCGAGCACCAGATCTCAGCAGAACAGGCACTCCTTCATGGAAAGCAGCCAGAGCAAAGCTGGGACCCTGCAGCCTAGTGAGAAGCAGAGCCGGCACAGCTATATCGACACCATCCCCCAGTCCTCCAGGAGTCCATCCTACAGGACAAAGGCCAAAAGCCATGGGGCGCTGAGTGACTCCAAGTCTGTGAGCAACCTTTCAGAAGCCAGAGCCCAAATCACAGAGACTAATACCAGTAGATACTTCCCATCCAGTTGTTTGGACTTAAACTCTCCCACCAGCCCAACCCCCACCAGGCACACTGATACGAGAACTTTGCTCAGCCCTTCCGGTCGAAATAATCGCAATGAGGGCACTCTGGACTCGCGGCGAACCACCACCAGACACTCAAAAACCATGGAGGAGTTGAAGCTGCCCGAACACATGGATAGCAGCCATTCTCATTCGCTGTCTGCACCTCATGAATCATTTTCTTACGGGCTAGGCTACACCAGCCCCTTCTCCTCCCAGCAGCGGCCTCACAGGCATTCCATGTATGTGACCCGGGACAAAGTGAGGGCGAAAGGCCTTGATGGAAGCTTGAGCATAGGGCAAGGGATGGCGGCCAGAGCCAACAGCTTACAGCTCTTATCACCCCAGGTACCACGTGCCATTCTCATCTTTCTATTGGCTTAGCTTGGGAAAGGGTTCCAGGGAATATTTCTAAGGCTGCTGCTATTCAGTTCTCCCTACTACAGACAGCCTGACTTTCACTGGGCAGTGAAGGAAAGCACTCTTTGGGTTATTTCTGTTAAAAAAAAATAATAATTATCGTAATTTAGCTGTCTGTGTTGGCACAGACACAGGCATGTCCTAGCACTTGGGAAGCAGAGACCGGTAGATCTTTGTGAGTTCCAGGCTAGCCAGGGCTACACAATGAAACCTTCTTTCAAAAAAGAATAATATTCGTAGTAATTTAATATTTGTAGTATTTTTTACACTTGATCTTAGCCAAAAGGCCGAGAAGCGATGTAGTATTTTTTAAATGTTCATTTCTGACACGTTTTGATGACTGGCCATTTATTGAAATTAGCAATATAGATTAGCTCTTACTTATTTCAAAATTTGGGTTGTTTTTGTCTAATCTTTCTAAACCACATTTCTTTAAACATTTTTTTCTAATACCAAGTAGTTATTTTTGTTAATCATTTCACTTGTTTACATTTTAAATGATATACCCTTTCCCAGTTACCCCTCCGTAAACCCTCATCCCATCCCTCCTCTCCCCCCTCCCCTGCCTCTATGAGGGTGCTCCTCCACCTAATCACCACTCCAGCATCCTCCCCATACTGGCCTCCACAGGCCCAAGGGCCTCTCCTCCCATTGATGCCAGACAAGGTCATCTTCTGGTACACATGTATCTGGAGCCATGGGTCCCTCCCTGTACACTCCGTGGTGGGTGGGTGGTCCATTCCCCGGGGGCTCCAGGTAGTCCAGCCAGTCAATACCGTCCTTCCTATGGGGCTGCAATCCCCCTCGGCTTCTTCAGTCTTTCCCCTCGCTCTTCCATTGTGGTCGACAGGCTCAGTCCCATGTGAGCATCTGCATCAGTATTGGTCAGGTGCTGGTGGAGGCTCTCAGGGAACAGCCATGCCAGGCTCCTGTCAGCGAGCGTTTCTAATACCAAGTATCTTAACTGAATTTTATTGTTTTAAAATTTTTCATAAACTAGATTAGTTTAACTTCAGGCCAGAGTAAATGATACTTGCCTAGTCTTTCGCATTTTTAAAAGATTTTTAAAATTATGTATATATCTGTGTCTTAAGTATGAGCACATAAGTACAGGTACCTACAGAGGCCAGAGATATCACATACCTTTGGAGCTAGAGTTATATATGGGTTCTAGGAAACATACGCAGGTCCTCTGCAAGGATAATACTGCTTAGTGGCCTCTCTGACCCCTTGGGTTTTTTAATTAATTAAGTATGTATGTATGTATGTATGTATGTATGTATGTCTGACATGGGGCAAGGGATGTACATAGACATGCACATGGAAGGATGACTTTGTGGAGCTGGGTCTCTCCAGCCATCTTTGTGTGGGTCTTAGGGATCTAACTCAGGTCATCAGGTTTGCATGCTAAACAGTTTACCTGCTAACCTACAAAATCTTTAAGGCCTGCATTCCTAGAACACTGGCTATGAATAGGCATAGAGAACAGGGAGAGGTCACTGTGAGCAGGAGCAGTCTGAAATGGCTTCGGTGCAGCTAACAGCCTGACCTGTGTAGACAAAGAATGAAGATGGACTGAGTATCCCAAGAAACCCTGATTGGAAAGATGACATTCAAGTGTCCCTGTCATTTTGAAGTATGTTAACTGAAAGGGGACACTTGGCAACAAATGATTTGTTCTAATACTGTAAACCTTGGCCCCGGTAGCCAGGCAGAGGTGTGCTTGTGTGTTGAAAGAAAGATGGAAGCAATCGGTGAGTCCAGCATAGGCCCTGTTGGAGGCTCCCAGAGGAGGGACAATCTGAGCGGATCCTTGTGGGAAGGTTGAGAGTTCCCTCGGGGAGGAAAGTGATAGCAGCAGGAAAGAGGACTACAAAGAGGGAAAGTATTCCAGGAAGACATGGTGTTACATGGATCCCAACTGGCTTCCCGTTGTTGGAATGGGAATGTAAGAGCTGAACACTTCTCCAATGAGCTGAGGAGAGTATTCAGGATTGAATGCCAGTATGAAAGCAGAGTGGATCCCAGGGACTATGCAGGAGTAGATGCAACTGGACTTGCCAGTCACACTGTTGAAGGATTTCTTTCCTAGAGTTTTTTTCCTAAGAGGTCCTTGTTGGAAGTGGGATGAGGATTTTTAAGCCCCTTAATTCAACATTATCCCTCTCCATTGAGACCCATAGGAGGTGGGTAATCTGCCCAACTTTCCCAAGCTGCTAGTTTAAGGTAGAACTGGGATTCTAAGGCAATCTGCAGATCCCTAAATATAAAATGGTGGCAAGATGACCTGGTGTCCAGTTAAAGGTAAGGCAGGAGGTATTTGAAGAGGCTTTAATTGAAAATACAGGAATGGTTGGAAGGAGTCCTGAGAACTCACTATAGAGATAAGAGAACCCGGAGTGTCTAGAAGCATCTCTAGGGCCTGCCCACTGCCTGTAGAAGGGAGTTGGAAATCAAAACCAAGCAGATTGTTGTTGGCATTGAGGCAAGTATTAAACAAAAGAAAAAAGAAAGGCAGCCTCCCTTGGAAAATGGACAAATGACTTGCTCTCAGAGAATTCAGAAAATAAATGTCTCTGAACACTGTAGTCGTAAACTAATTATAAACAATTACTGGGGCTTAGCACATATCCAGCTGTTACTTCAGTCCAGTTCAGGAGGTACAGCGCCAAGCCTTAAGAAAAGCCACAATTAAAGGCTAGAAGGTGGCTGGAAGGCTTGAAAGAGCTGTGAGTAAACTGTGGTGCTCACTCTCATGGGATGTATTGTAGCCACTTTCAAAAAAGCCTGGGGACACTCACTGGGTTGAGTTTAAATGTAAATAACTCGTTTCCTTTAAAAAAAAAAAGTCTTGCTCTGGGCCTTTGTCAACAGTACAGGTGGCAACATAGAAAGAAGAAAGGCTGCACCACATTAATCTCTTTCCAAATTTCTCTAAATACAGTGGTGGGGAAGAAAGGGAGATACCAGAGCTTAGTTGAGTTTTTAAATTAAAACATTTTATGTATATCACCTAGGTTTGAGATAATACTTTTTTGTGTATAGTATGTAGATGATGCAAGCAGCCAGCTCCTTCTACTTGTGTTCCTTAACCCTGCCAGCCCAGGGTAGCAAATGTGATCTCTTTTTCTCCCTTGGACACTGGTAAGGACCCACTGCTGTGCCGGGGTTATGACTCAGCCTGCTTGAGAAGGAACTAGGCAGTGGGAACATCTCTAGAGATAAGCACCATCGTGACCATAGCGAAGAAATGCATTGAACAGATGAGCTACTGTCCTGGGGAAGGCGAAGAGAGTGAGAAGCACCAAAGGCTATAGCAATTGGGGGCTCTTAAGACAAAAATCATTAACAGGGATTATTCTATTCCTCTTTGCGTTCACAAAACATTTATTTTTCATCTGCATCTGCTATGTATGTCTCCTGGATAAATACTTTTGCCTCTGCATATTTCCTTTCAGTTTTAGAACTCAACCTAAAATCAGTAAGAGCACTTTTAGAATGACTGATAGAATCTCTAAGCATACTGCTGCGTAGAGCTGTTACTGTCTAGATAGAAAGGTGATTTCTTTTGTTGTTTTAAATAATTAATTGAACTATTTTCAGACTAATGTAGTCCTTACTCGCCTTAACTTTAATGAGAATCTTGCTATCTGTTAAAACTTGTGAGACTTATATTACATTCATCAGATATTTTTACTTTTTTATGGAATGAGTTATGTTGAAGTCACCCCGTGATTTTTATTTTAGCTGGTTAAGGTCCTAGCAGTATTAAATAAAGACAGTGATGAGTTTTCATCCCTAGAGACAGGAAGTTTCTATAAATCTTTTTGAATTTGACTTGCAGCCTGGAGAACAGCTGCCTCCAGAGATGACTGTGGCAAGACCTTCTGTTAAAGAATCCTCCCGAGAAGGCACCTCTTCATTCCACAGCCGTCAGAAGTCTGAGGTCTGAGCTCTTTGGAGTTGCTACATCGTATAGTCTGGTCTGTAAGGACCATTCACTCGGCAGCATTACAGCCTAGCTTTCAAACTTTATCCATAACCAATTTCCCATAAATTAATTGAACTGACTTAGAAAATAAGTAGTTTCTTTTTAACATAAGGCTGAGTTTTCCTTTAAAAGATCAAAAAATTAGGCACTGGGTGGGGCTTTGTTGTAAGCTACACTAGCATCAAGCCATGGTTTAACATTTAGAACCTTGTTTCCTGCCTCAGGGTGGCGTGTACCATGATCCACACTCTGACGATGGCACGGCTCCCAAAGAAAATCGGCATCTGTACAATGACCCTGTCCCAAGGAGAGTTGGTAGCTTTTACAGAGGTAAGCCACCCCTGCCCCACATTTACTAGAATCCCTGTTTGCTACTGAATCTATCTTTTTTCTTTGTCTGCCACTGTTTCTTCACTGCTGCAGCAGACCTCGGACCAACAGCATCGCCTGCATTCCCATCTCTCTGCTCCTCATCACCATCGTCAGTTGGTCCCTTGTCTCTTCTGGCTGGGACCCTGACTAGTCTCTGTCTCCAAGGCACCCATGTGAACAGTCCTCAGAATGATCCTTCTGAAGCTAGATATTGACCATGCCATTCATTCATTTGACATTGACCTATGTCACTCTCTGTCCAGAACAGTTTAGCCTATAAACAAATCTCTAACCTGCCACCCATATGTATAGTGTGCCTACATGATAGCTATGAAGATTCATCCACACCAAATTATAAACATCCATAAAACATGAGAAGTTTTTAAATTATATGTATCTATTTTGAGGCTGGGGACACATAGGCCATAGTATACCTATAGAGGTCAGCTTATAGAACTTAGTTCTTTTTGTCTACCATGTAGGTCCAGATTAGTCTCAGGCCATGACATCTGATGGCAATCAATCTTTCCCCTGATTAACTATATGAAGGGATGTATGTATGCATGTATGTATGTATGTGTATCCTTGTATGTACATATATGCATATATAAACATACTTGTATGTGTGTATGTATATGTGTGTATATGTGTGTGTACATATAATATATATGTATATATATTATATATATACACATATAATTTTTAGTTTGGAGCAGCATCTCTCTGTGTAGACCTAAGCTGGCCTGGAACTACAAGTGTAGGCTAGACTGGCCTAAAACTTAAAAATATTTACCTATCTCTGCCTCCTGAGTGTTGTATGTAAAGGTGTGTGCTAACATACCCAGTTTGAGATTTTTAAAAATATTTTGATTGTGTATTTCTATTGTGTGAACATTACTCATGGCAATGTGACATTAGAATACCAAAAATCCAGACATGCCTAGAATATGTTAGTAGAGAAGACAGATAAAAATATCCATGCTCATTCTCACCTTTACAATGGAGATTGACAGCAAGTATATATTTGCTGGTGCAGTCAGATAATAGTACTACAGGAGAAATAAATAGAGCAGGCCTCCATTGCCCCCAGTAGCCCACAACTGTAAACTAGTACCTTAGCTCTAACTTGTTGAGAGGCCTTTGAATGCTTGACAACAGAGTAAAATCTAAATTCCATGAGATGACATCCCAGGCTGTTTATGATTGAATCCGCGTGGTCCACTCCGTCTGCTCCCCACCCACCTCTACCCACAAGTCCCAAACACACCTGGCTCTCTCACTGCTTTCCTGCTGGCACCAGTTGTTTTTGTGTGACAGTTTTTCCCCATCCTACTCCAGAAGTACCTCTCCTCTGTCCCATTCATGGTGCCTTGCCTTTGTCCCTGATGCACTGCAGACCACATTGCAATGGTTCTAGTGTTTCTCTGCAGGGTTTTTGAGCCTCTTGAATATTCCGAGTTTGAAGTATGGAGATAGAGATCAGTGATGGAGGGTTTGCCTGGCATCTGGGAAACCCTGGATTTGATCCTGAAAGAGAGAGATGGAGGAAAGGAAAGAGAGAGGCAGGAACTGCCTGACACAGCTTCATAAATAGTTATTAATTGAATTAAAGAACCCTTTCAAGAGTAGCTTTAATATATACTTTGCTATTGGACAGATGACTAAAACATGTTTTTGGGTTCTGTGAATTTAGTGGAGAGCTAATAAAGAAACACAACCCTTTGAGGTTGTACCTGATGATAAAGTGCCAAATATTTGAAAAGCCCAGTGCTTTGGTGGCGATATGAACAGGAGGCTCGGGTTTATAAAGTCCATAAGGCTTAGCGCAGCCTTGACTTGCACGTCCACATTGCCTGACTTCCTGCTCTTTCTGATGTTGTAGACAGCTGGAGAAGTTCACTCAGGGGCAGAGGGAACACAAAATAATGTTTGGTAATTAAAATTAGGAATCTGTGCTGAATAAATGCATACAAGTGTTATTCAGGAAGAGATGTGCATTGAATGATTAGGCTACTATGTGGTCTCTCCCACCTCTACCTTTAGAAAAGCACTAGGCATCAAATATGCTTCTTAATGACCCCACCCAATTCCATGGTGACTGTAGAATCATATAAGAATAAACTTTTTTATTCATTTATTTTAAATGAACATTATATATATATATATATATATACATATATATATATATATATATATATATATGCGTTGATATATATATTATGCATTGTCTGTCTTCATGCACACCAGAAGAGGGAATCAGATCCCATAACAGATGGTTGTAAACCACAATATGGTTGCTGAAAATAAACTCTGGGCCTCTGGTCAGTGTTCTTAACCTCTGAGCCATCTTTCCAGCCCAAGGCTAAACTTTTAATTCAGACAAATGTTAATCAGTTTTCTTGGGCATGAGTTAAAATGTCTTCAGTATAAGTTTTTCTTTTAAAATCATATGTACTTTGTTGTATGTACATATGATTGGAAAAATATCCTTCTTTTGGGGAAAGGGTCTACCCAGGTAGATCAGGTCAGCCTCCAGCTGACTTCTATCCTCCTGTTTCGTTATTTCAATGCTGGAATTCTAGGTGTATGCTCTCATCCCCGGTAGAGGAATATTTTAATATGAGGTGGAAGTGGAGTTTTAAATTAACAAAATAGTCTTTTGGTTACACTATTTGGGTTACAAATAGATTGAATTGGTTACTATGGGGAAAACATTCCCTTTATCTATCTCATAATCTACTTTGAGATTTGGTAAGTAGAACACTTTAATTTTTAAAAATTGAGTAATAGAATAGAAAGGAAAGTTTAAATGAAACACTTGGAGACATCTGTCATTTCAATGATACTGGTAAGTCCTAGAGGGAAAAAAAAGTGTTTTTTAAAAACTGACAGATGTTGGGGGGGGCGGGGGCTGGGAAAGGGGAAAGCCTTTGGAATGTTAACAAAGAATATAGAATAAAAAATAAATTTAAAAAACTGACAGATGTTTCCAGATATATCTGGAGAGATGTTTCGAGAATAGGTTCATTCTATTTTTTTATCCAGGTTTCTTATCCGGAAGCAAGTGAAATGGTGTCATTTTTTGTTGTGTTATTTTAATTTTATATTTGAGATTATAATTGCATTTCTTCCTTCTCTTTCCTCCCTCCAGAGTCTCCTGTATGCCCCTACCTTGCTCCCATTCAAATTCATGGTTTCTTTTTTCACTAATTTTTATTGCATACATATATGTGTATTTACATATCTATTCCTATCTATAACCTTCTCATTCCATATGTGACTTGTATGTATGTTTTCAGGGCTGATCTTTTGGATCTCTCCTGCTCCCAGCTTTCCTCAGTTGCCTATAGTTCTTAGTGTAGTTTGAGGCCTCCTGGGATTTTCCCTGTCCACTTTGACATATCCTTTGGTATTATCTTTGTTCAACTCATGTTTGTGAGTGCTGCTAAGACTTTATGGGTGTAGCTTCTTATATTCCCAGGGGACACAATTCTCATAGCAGATTTCCTGATTCTTTGGCTGTTAAAATCTGTTCACTCCCTTTTCCACAATGTTTTCTAGGTGCAGGAGTGTATTATAGATGTATCCAATGGGACTGGGCACCACAACTTTGTATTTTGATTAGGTGTGGTTTTCTGTAGTGGTCTCCATCTATTGCTGAGGAGTGAAGACTACACTTACCTATGGGTATAAGAACAAATGTTTATAGATTGTTGTTAGGGGTTATGATGACTTAGTAAATTAGTGGTTGTAGATTCTCCACCAAGAACCATGCTTTCACTAGCACTGAGTAGTTAGCTAGGTTTCGAGTACCTGGCATGGTTTCCCTCTCATTGAGCAGCTCTTCAGTGTAATTAGAAAGCTGTTGGCTACTGGCAAGGTATACATGCCACTACTGCACCCTTGGAATTATTGTGCCATGCTGGTCATTGATGGGATTTATCGGCATCATAGCTGGGTAGGAGTCTTAGTTGGGGTTTTACTGCTGTGAAGAAACACCAAGATCACAACAACTCTCATAAAGGAAAATATTTCACTGGGGCTAGAACCGTTCAAACATTTAATCCTTTTATGGCCATGGCAGGAAGGATGGACACACACAGACTGACATGGTACTAGAGAGGTAGCTGACAGTTCTACATCCAGATCAGCAGGCATCAGGAAGAGAAACTGGGCCTCGCTTGAGCATCTGAAAAACCTCCAAACCCAACCCCAGCAGCACAGTTCCTCCAACAAGGCCTAATAGTGCCTCCTAATAATGCTACTCCCTTGTGACCAAACATTCCAATCTGTCAGCCTGTGGGGGCATCCTTATTTAAACCCCCGACACAGTAGGACCGTTGATGCCTCCCTCCTTTGGAAACTTGGATGGCACTTTCTGGTACCAAGAAAACTAATCCTCAGGGAGGAGGCATGTAGTCAGTTCCAGTTCAGGGATCTCTGGGCTCTGTATAGCAAACAGGAAATTAAAATGAGATCATTGCCAAGATAGGGGGTTAAGGAACAGTAGAGAGGGGAATAGCAGAAAGTAAGTGATTGAATCAGAGAGATGTGAAAGGAGGGGAGGAGAGGGGGGGTGCAGAAGCAGCTGGGAGGTGGAGTAAATAAATAACATGAAGAATGTCTGAGAAGTGATAAAAAATCATACTGTTAACTCTTTACCTAAAAAAACTGTAACACACAAATGTACTTCTGTGTATGAATATGTGGGTCTTGTTTCAACATCAGTATAAGACAACATCTTATACTGTAACCCAGTCAGGATGACCTGGAGCTCACTCTAACCTAGTCTATCCTTAATCTCATTCAGTCCTCCTGCCTGAGCCTCTTGAACAGTAGAATTATGTCTAGAAAGCACTTCTTGCTTGGTGTCATTGATCTTGATAGACAATGTACATATTACTTTTGTGATGAAATTTGTGGAATGGCCAAGTTTAGAAATTAATGAATACATGGCTACCCCTTCCCCCAAAGCAGAATCATCCAATACATCATAGTCTATATGATGTTCATTTTTGCTCTGAGAATGTATAAAAAAAATTCATGCTCTGTGCGAATGGCCAAATATCCTTACAGTTTAAAGATCCAAGTAGCACACCCTTACATTGTCAGGTCTTACACTGTAATTTGTGTGTTCCAGTACACATATTGTTAAGGATGATATTGAACTAAGAATGGATTTTGCATAGTTAGACCTGGAATGAGAAAGCCTCAACTTCAAAGAATGCCCAAACCATGGCATTTGGAGGTGGCTGCTACAGTAGTCATATTTTAAGTGATGTCCCATTTAAAAATATCTTCAAATATTGGTCATCAGCTGACATCCCAGGTTTCTGTTTTGAAATCTTTATTACTTACCCCTGTAACCATGTCAGCAGTTGAGGAGAGAAATTTGCCTAGACGACCTCCGTACTCAGGAACCAAAAGTTCTGGAAAGACAGAGGAAGACATTTTGTTTGTGTCCAAGAAATGCAGTGGAATAACATTAGAACTACTCCAAGCAACAAAGTACTTCAGTAATGTTTTTTTTCTCCTACATTTAGTGCCATCTCCACGACCAGACAATTCTTTCCATGAAAATAATGTGTCCACTCGAGTTTCTTCTCTGCCATCTGATAGTAGTTCTGGCACAAATCATTCAAAAAGACAAACAGGATTTGATCCCTGGTAAGTGTCTTACTCTTCCTTTTGCTAATTGTAGATTTGGGAATTCAAAGATGTGCAAGATAATTTTTTTAGTGTTCTTTTTCCCACTAGGCCTTTCTTTCTTAAGAATAAGAAAAACATTTTATGTTGGTGGGGGGAGGTTGTACCTTTCTTTTTCAAAGTCAGAATTTCTATTAAATAGCATATAAAAAAAACTAGCAGAAAAGTCTTTCATATTTGTTCATTCTTTTATTGACAGTGAACTTGGTCCTGATACTTTGCATAGCCTTCTGTATGCACTGCCTTAGTTCCCATAGTTGCCCTTTGAGGGAGGGGTTACTCCCATTCTGTACACACTGAAGCTTGATAGTTAGTGGATGTACCTGGTGCCGCATGCCTGTACCATGGAACAGGGACACAGGACACTAGCACTTCCCCCTAGAATTGTTAGGATATTTAAGTGACATAATATTTAAAAGGCACCTAAAATGGCACCTGGCACTGTAATGGCTCATCGTGTTAGTAGCTATGGTTATTATATTTATGTTTCCGTGGTTTGTTTCCATTTTGCCTTCAACTTTGCTCATAAACTTCCATGCCTCTTTGTGACTGTGTTTTCCTCCATAGTGTGTAGAAAACAAAAGGAAACAGATTTAGCTTTTGTTGGTTTTCAGTGTTGACCATTTTCAGGTGTGGTTTGACAAGCCTTGAGAATAATGTCAAAGTGTCAAATACAGAGGCATAGAAGGGTCTGTTTTTACTTGGTTGTTTGCCTAAGATGGTGGGAACAATCTATAACAGTATCAATTAGAGACTAGCATAGTCCTTTGGAAATTAGGTTAGTCAGATAAAAATTAAATGAAACTATGAATTGGTCAGCATGTAATTACAACATTTGGGAGACTGAGACAGGAGGATTGCCAGTTTAAAGCTAGCCTGAGAAATGTACTGTCTCAACGCCTTGCTCAGGGGGTGTGGGGGGGGATCCAAAAGTATGATAGACATCATTAGCAAGGTGGTGTTTCTGGGGGGAGGGTTGTGCATATTTTAGGGGTTTGATTTGGTTTGGTTGTGGGGACTGAATATAGGGCCTAGTATATAATAACCATGTGTTCTAATCTCTCTGAATAGGATTTTGGATGAGTGTGTGTGTGTGTATGTGTGTGTGTGTGTGTGTGTGTGTGTGTGTCCCTGAAATTGGTTGTTTTAAAGACAATCAAAAGTACAGTTGGGATGTTAATCTTTAGCCAAGACATCATCAAGCCATCCTTGTTCTAATGTTGCTATTATGTGGTTTAAGAAGGTTCCAGAATCCTCAGCTATAAATGGGGTCTCTTCTTTTATTCTCTACCCCCCCATTATGTTTCTATGGCAGATCTTCTTCATGTATCATATCTAGCATCATTTAATCTTTAATGAATCTTGACTCATCTTGATTTGTTTCTTGACCAAAATCTTTGTTTTGCCATGTTCTTTATATCTGAGAGTACTATGCATTTGCTAACACAAACATAAAAGTCTTATTAGAGAAATATGGTAAATGCAATTCTTAAACTATCACACAGCCTCAGGCCATTCCGTTTCTGTAATAGTACCACTTTAAATTTCTTTGGGGAAGAGAATATTTGTACATTGTACATGTTTTCTGCAATGGAAAGATCAAGTTACAATATCATATTTAAAACCAATAAATAGATTTTGTAGTTTAACACCCAGAGCTGTTGTTCTAGCCATCTCGGTTGTCTTGAATCCACCTAAGAAACGGGAGATAAGCCCAAATATTTCAGAACAAGAAAGATAAACCTAATACAGCCAGACTCATCTTTACTAATAGGGTGACACTTCAGTCCTCACTTGTAAGCTATTTCTTCCTCGTGTTCAGTTTTAGTGGGTTAGTACTGAGGTCATTAGGATGAGATGTGGTTCCAGCCCACAGCACAGTGTCCAAAGGGTAGGAGGATCACAGGCAGTAGCTATGGAGCAAAGCATATGTATGCTTTATCTTTTCACAGACCTGTAAACAACCCATGTATCAATTTAGATAAGTATCAATTTAGGATGTGTGTCTATAAAATGAATAGCATTTCCTTCAAAATAAACAAATGACAAAGTACGGAACTAGTTTAGAAAAACTGCCATCAAAATTGGGCTAAAAATGGATACTTGGACTAAGTTCATTCAAAATCCAACTAGTGAAAGAAAGGACTCTGAAAGTCATTTGAATCATGCCTGGTTTTTTTCTCTTTTCATGGGGTTATAAATATATTGTGTCCATTATAGCTTGTCATTCTGTCTTGCAGTTTTTCTCATAGAATCCTTCGCTGACTTTCTTAGTTCCTTCCAGGGAGGGATGAGGCAGGGGGAGTGACAGAGAAGTGTCCCCCACCTCTCCCACTCACTCTCCATGCTGCTCCCAGAGGGATTATGCTAATGTTCAAGAGGCTATCTGTACAGTCCCGCCCCACTGCTCTCCACTGAGAGCCTGGGGCGTTCTGAGTGAGAGGCCAGGTTCTTTGGTTGATTTCTCTCCTTATCTCTAATACCTAATATGATACTCAGTAAATACTGATTAAGTGTAAGTCAGTCTTTGTTTTCATTCCTTCCTTCCTTGATTACAGTGAGTCTTTGAACTTCCCTCATTCTTTCCCCCTCTCCTCGGGTTTATTTATTTATTTTTTCTACTCTGCTCTTTTTTTCCTTCTTTTTTTAATTTATTGGATATATTATATATTTACATTTCATTTCCCTTTTTCTGGTTCCCCATCCCCCAAAGGTCTCACATGCCCTTTTCCCTCCCCCTGTTCCCCCATCCACCGCTTCCCCCTCCCTGTTCTGGTATTCCCCTACACTGATGCTTTGATCCTTTCCAGCACCAGTGTCCACGCCTTCCTTCTTCTTGGACATCATTTGGTATGTGGACTGTGTCTTTGGTGTCCCAAGATTCTAGGCTAATATCCACTTATCAGTGACTGCATACCATGGGTATTCTTTTGAGACTGGGTCACCTCACTTAGTATGATGTTTTCCAGCTCCATCCATTTCTCTAAGAATTTCATGAATTCATTGTTTCTAATGGCTGAATAGTACTCCATTGTGTATACATACCACATTTTTTGTAGCCATTCCTCTGTTGAGGGACATCTGGGTTCTTTCCAGCTTCTGGCTATTATAAATAAGGCTGCTATGAAGCTCAACTCCAAGTGGATCAAGGACCTCCACATAAAACCAGACACACTACAACTAATAGAAAAGAAACTGGGGAAGATCCTTGAGGACATTGGCTCAGGGGGAAAGTTCCTGAACAGAATACCAATTGCTTATGCTCTAAGAGCAAGAATAGACAAATGGGACCTCATAAAATTACAGTTTCTGTAAGGCAAAGGGCACTGTCAAAAGGACAAATTGGCAACCAACAAATTGGGAAAGGATCTTCACCAACCCCACATCCGACAGAGGGCTAATATCCAATGTATACAAAGAACTCAAGAAGTTAGACCCCAGAAAACCAAATAACCCTATCCAAAAATGGGGTACAGAGCTAAACAAAGACTTTTCACCTGAAGAAATTTGGATGGCTGAGAAACTAATGATGTTCAACATCATTAGTCATTAGAGAAATGCAAATCAAAACAACCCTGAGATTTCACCTCACACCAGTCAGAATGGCTAAGATTAAAAACTCAGGAGACATCAGGTGTTGGCGAGGATGTGGAGAAAGAGGAACACTCCTCCACTGCTGGTGGGACTGGAAGCTAGTACAACCACTCTGGAAATCAGTCTGGTGGTTCCTCAGAAAAATGGACATGATACTTCCAGAGGACCCTGCCATACCACTCCTGGGCATATACCCAGAAGATTCCCCAGCATGCAATAAGGATACATGCTCCCTCATTATTCTTGATTCTCTTGGGAAGAGTTGTTAGTCTAGATGACCCAGGTCCCAATTTTGTGTGAGACCCTGCCTGTTTATCATTTATGTGAAAGTTTGTCCCCCTCAACCTCGTAGCCACACTATTTTGATCAACGCTGTTCCCTAAGGTGATGGGCCAGGTCACTAGAAGCATAACCCTTCTCAAAACTTTTCTCTCTGAAATGTATGTGACACCCAAAGCTGTCCACTTTACCAGGCAAGATTATAGAAGCCATAATCCACATAGGGCGATAGTTGCTGCACACATGCCTGCTGGGCTCAATGCTGTGTGTGCAAGGCTCCTTCCTTTGTGTAATGCACAGCTTTTCAAGTACCTGTGTTCTGGGCAGCTGCCCTCTCCCCCTTTCTCTTCCAGGCTTTGTTTTACTTGGGTTTTTTTCCCCCCATGTGTGTTTCTGCGTAGTTCTGCTTAGTTCTTTCCTTGTGTGTCCCCTTCTTTGCTCAGGCTGGCTTTCTTCTGTCTTTCATGATGCAAACACGCTCATAATTCCTTTCCCCTTTCCTCCGGGCCCCTAGAATCTTTCTCTGCCTACATCTCAACCCTACTAGCTGGTCTGCTTCAGCTTAGAAACGTTGCCCTCCTCATTCCCCCTGCCCCACCTAGACTGTAGTTTCTCCAGTGTCTTAGACCCTAGGGATGGTCCTTGGTCCATCATCTTCCCCATTTCCCAGGACCAGCTCAGCAATGGCAAATGTGAGCTGTTCTCCTACCCACCTCTCTTACCTGCCACTTCTCCAGCTTCTCACATGAATAGTATTCTCTTCCTCATCCTGGCGGAACTTCTATCTTCCCAGGCAGAATTCTGCTTCCTCCCTCCTAGGAGTGGTGTCCCCTTCTTTCCTTTCCTGCTAGCACTAAAATTCTGCTCTAATGCCAGTTTGCCCTCTCCTTCCCCGCCCTTGACTGCATTTGTGAAGCTATGAAGGTAATATCTTCCCCGGCAGTACAGCACTGCGACTAGAGACTTGTAACTTTCCACCATCCCATTTGCGCCCATGCAGCCACACCTTAAGCTTCTAGCTTTCAAAGTGATGAAGGCACTGCTCTGGGTTTCCAGATTGAATCACAGAACTTGCACTTCAGAACTTAGAACTTAAGTGGTGCTTAAATAGCAAGTTCTAGTGGATTTCAAGAATGTTTGGGGGTGCTCCTGGGCACTGGGGTTACAGATGTGTGCCATCATATTGGGTTTGTGCGGCTCTAAGGTCAAACACGGGGCTTTGTGCGTGCCAGGTGCACGTTCCACCAGCTGAGTTACATCAGCACCAACTATATCCCTAACCCCAAATACTCTGTGCTGTATACCACCTCATTTGATGACCTATAACATACTATTCTTATGTGTTCTCAGAAATGAAAAAGAATATCAGAAATTCTACTATCTAGATAGAGCTTGTAAGGTTGTTTTGGGGTAGGGTGAGAATTCTATTTTGAGAAGAGGTAAAATTTAAAAGCATATCAATAATTCTACTCCCTAGATAGAGCTTTTAAGGTTTTTTGGGAGTGGAGGTTTCCTTTTTGAGAAGGGGTAATCTAACCACTGCTAACCACTGTTCTCAAACACATGTGCTAAAGTGATCCTCCCACCATAGTCACACACCTCGGAATACAAGCATATGCCATAAGGCTTGGCTTATTTTTCCCTCCTGGTGCATTCGATGGAACCCAGGGTCTTGTTAATATTGTACAAGTGCTCTTCCACTGAGCTGCATCTCCAGCCAAGATTTCTATTGCAATTTCTTCCTGCATTTTTAAAAAGGGAATGTAGTGGCTGGAGGGATGGCTCAGGAGTTAAGAGCACTCAGTGTTCCTACAAAGGATCTAAGTTTGGTTCCCAGTACAAACAGTGGCTTACAACCATCTGTAACCCTAGTTCCAAGGAATCCCACACCCTCTTCTGACCTCCATGGACTCCAGGCACACACACACAGACTAATTGCTCAAACATAAACTAAATAAACCTTTAGAAAATAAATACATGAATACTAAAAGTGCATTGTCTAACCTGTATACCTTCTTACCACATAGTTGGACTTATCTGGTATGAAAAAACTTGAAATCATTATATTTTTACTTAATCCTATAGTTTAAATATCTTTTATGTCAGTGGATATTCTTTGAAGCTGTGATTTATTTTTTAATAGCTTCATTGTGTTTTCTGCCATGCAACCAGTAATGGTTTATTTAGAATATTTCTGGCTTACATATTTTAATGAGAAAAGCTGGGTGCGCTTTGTTCATATTTTCTTAGATATTATGATCACTTCATCCCTGTTTGGTATTCTGAAACCATGAATATAAATTAACTGTTACTTTTAATGATTCTACCACTTTTACTTTTAGGGAATGTAAATATGTGAGTTTTTTTCAAGAATAATACCAGTTGAGCTGCTTTTTGAAGAGTGTTAAGTCCCAAACCAAGGTGCCCCCCAACCCCTCTTTTTTTTTTGAAAAGTGTTTTTGTTTGTTTGTTTGTTTGTTTCATGGTCAGTCTTGGAAGATAACCTGACTGGCCTTCAACTCAAATGTTCTGTGTCACCCTCCTGAGTACTGGGATTACAGGCATATGCCGCCACACCTGGCTTATTTCCTATTTTGAACATCCTCTATTTTTATTAAAATACCTAGTGTTGTCTGTGGTATAAGTCTTTTAAATTTTTATCCTATTTATTCTTCTCTCATATAGTACATCCTGAATGCAGTCTTCTTTCCTCCTAGCCCTTCCCCTAACCTCCACCCCCACCCCCCAAATTCATTCCTCCTTCGTTTCTCTTCAGAAAAGGACAGATCTCCCATGGATATCAAACAAATTTGACATATTAAGCTGCAGTTAAGACTAGGCATGTAGTATCAATCTTTCTTTTCTACATTTTAAAATTAATTTTTTATTTATTCTTTTTACGTCCCTATCAGTGTCTCCCCTCCCAGTGCCCCCTCCCAAAATCCCTCCTCCCAAAATCCTGCCCCTTCTCTGAGAGAGTTGAGGCCCTCTCTAGGTATCCTTGCACCCTTGGGGCTCTCCGAGACTGAACCACTAACCAAAGAACATACACAGGCTGGACCTAGGCCTCCCTGTTCATATGTAGCAGATGTGCAGTTTGGTCTTCATGTGGGTCCTGAACAACTGGAGTGGGGGCTATCCCAAAAGCTGTTGCCTGTCTGTGGGATGTGTTCTTTTAGCTGGGCTGACTTGTCTGGCCTCTGTGGGAGAGGATGTGCCTAGCCTCACAGAGACTTATGTGGTATGAATGTTAATGTCAGTTTTTTTCTGCTAGTGATTCTTCAACACACACACACACACACACACACACACACACACACACACACACCTCTTGAGCATACTGTGTTAGAGCATATATCATGTCTACATGTTTTTCCTTGAGTATTTTTTATTTAGGTGTAATAGATTAAAGGTTTAATAAGGAGGAATTTTCCAGTTTGGGGCAGTTTTTTACTTCCATTAATAATGTTTCTATAGCAGCATTGATTTTTCTTATGTTTAGTAACTTGGCAAGCTGCTAATAATAAACTTGTTGAGCTGGTTTTTAAAAGGTAAATAGAAAAATGAAGGTATTGGAAATGTTTCTGTTCTTTCCCTTGGAGAGTTACAGAGGAAGCATCCTCTAAGCCATGCATTTTACAGATTTTCTAATTCAGAGATTTTCAGCAGCAGGAAAATGGTCCCAAAGAGCAGTTACAGATCATTTATAATAGTGTTCAAATTGCTAGTGTGATCAAGGCTGTGCCAAAGAACAGCCGTTCCCCATGCTGATTAGATTTGGTTCCCTCTGTGCTTTTTAGAGGACCTTTACCTGTGGGCTCAATTCTTCATGGCTGATTGAATCTAGTATCACACATTTTCAGCCTTCGTTATGTTTGTCACACTATAGCAAGAGAATGATCCAAAGATCTATATGATTAAAAAAAATGTCTTCTCATTTAGGAAAAGCCCTGAAAACATTAGTCATTCTGATCAACTCAAAGAAAAGGAGAAGCAAGGTTTTTTCAGGTCAATGAAAAAGAAAAAGAAGAAAACTCAAACAGTAAGTACATGACTGATGTTTATCTATGTCACAGGGTTCTATGTTATTCTGTGGATACATGTTACACTCTACACGGAGCAATCAGACTTAATTTCTCAATATGGATATATTGTAGACAGCTCTTTCTGAAGTCTTTCATTACCATCCTGTCATAAAGCCTTTTCTAGATTCAGCAGAATCTCAAGGAGTAGAAGAAACTTAAATTGGATGAGAAAATACTTTTAAGCCTCTCTCAATAAATTACTTATCCATGTGAATTTAGATTGCTGTAAAAACTATGAAGACACGGGATTTGTTTCTCTCTGGGATATGCAAAAACTTAGGAAATGGTTTTGGTTTCCATTTAAATCCTGAAATTCATAAGTAACCATCATGTCTCATCCTTTCCGGCCTTCTAGTCACAGAGGTACAATTTCATCTGACATTTCAGGGCTTACTTTAGTAAGAAAAAGTGTTTGACTTATGGTGGCCTTGTGAGGCAGGCTGCACCTCAGCTCCTAGGAGCTCTGCATCTGAACAATGGGCCAGCTCCACTTGACTGAACTCATCAGTTTGTGGAACCACTCAAGTGGAAATTCTAATCTAGCTAGTAACCAGAGAAAGTGGGGAAGAAAGACAAGGCTCCAGGACAGCAGTAGGGACAGTTCACTCAAAAAGAGCCGCCTTCCTTCATTTTATTGTACCCTGGTGACTAAGTAATGTTGAATTAACCACTTTCAATAGTTTTGGGATTTGGCTTTAGTTTTATTTCACACAAGATATATTCTCATTCATTTAAAGAAGAAAATGCCCTAATCGCGTTGGCTTTATCTATATGATTAGTAGACTAAACGCTTCTGGGGCCCTTCAAGCCATCATAAAAATTAGAAAATAGAGCTTAGTAGTAACAAAAGAAGAGACAGATGTTTGTAGGAAAGTATATAACTCATACTAAGGATATTTGTCTCAAAGATGTTTGAGAAACCTTATAAATGTTTTTTAATATTTATTTGTTTTATTTATTATATTTTGTTTATATGTAATCAACAATGTGTATGTATATGTTTGTTCACTACTGTGTGCCTGGTGCCCACAGAGATCAGAAGAGGGCATTGGGTTCCCTGGAACTAGAGAAATTTTGAGCTGCTAAGTCCGTGCTGGGACTCAAGACTGTGTCCTCTAGAACAACTAGTCCTCTTAAAAGCTGAGCCATTTCTCCAGCCCCTAAATGTATTTCTAAGTCCTCTTTCAACCTAGACCTTTGTAAGGCATTCTTTCACTTGCTGATTAAGTGCAAGTATTTCATTCAAAATAAATGACTTCCAGCTATGAGTTGGTGTAGACCATGGCATCCTGAGCCTTTAATTGCAGCACTCAGCAGACAGAAGCAGGGAGACCTCTTTGTGTTCATGATCAGCCTGGTCTACAAAGTGAGTTTCAGAGTAGCCAGAACTGCATGATAAAACCTTGCCTCAAACCACCACCAAAACATTCCATTATTGAAAAGAAAAGGTTAAAAAAAAAAAGAAAACATTGTTCTTAATCTTGCCTGACCTACCACAAACAGGATTTTAGTATTGCCCTGTAGCTTTTTAGCCTATGCATACATTTGTGGAGGAAAGGGTGTGTGTGTGTGTGTGTGTGTGTGTGTGTGTGTGTGTGTCTGTGTGTGTGTGTGTGTGTGTGTGTGTATGTGTGTGTGTGTGTGTGTCTGTCTGTCTGTCTGTCTTCTGCTTCATTTTAATGGTTACATGGTCTTTCTGAAATGTTCATGGGGGTGGAAAAGGGTACCTATATCTCTTACTGAAACTTGTCTAGATTGAAATGTCAAATCAAAATGCCACTCAACTATATTTGTTGCTGAAACTGGATTAAAATGTGATGAAATAAGATTGACTTTGCTTTAGGATGTTTAAAATAATTTAAGTGCTAAAAAATTAAACTCTGCCCATTGTCTATAGAACATATTATCTATCATAAGCATTATCCTTCCAACACCTCTTCCTGGCCACTGTTATAAATTTTGTGGGGTTTTGTTAACTACATGCCTACAACCTTATGATATGATTGAGTTGTAGAAAGTAGTAAGGATAGAAGAATTGAGGGTGTCTTGTATATAAATTTAGATTTTAATACGTGTCTGTCTCAGACCAACATTAAACCTAAAGCCCTTGCCTAGCTGTGTCTTAACAAGGTATACACATCTTGCCTAACTTGATTATTCAAGATTTGGATAAAATTCTAGATATTTAAATTGTATAGGTTAGGATAATAAAAATTTACTATTCTCTATCATCCTCTCTCTTAAATGTTTTATTAAATATTTATACTAACTTTAGAACAGCTTTCCACAGATCACAATGCCTTCAGTTTTCCGAACCGAATTGTTTTTATACCTCTCCATTTTTAAATTAAGAATAAATGTAAGGGTTTTGGAATCTAGAATCAGATTTCCAAAGAATACTACATGGCATTAACTTGACTCTGCTTTCTTTGAATGAGCATTCAAATGTAACTAAAGGGAACTTGTTTTTACTTTCTAAAATTCAATAAATAGAAAGATAAGTAAGACACACCAAAAACTTGCTGATGTTGAAACTTTTACACAAGATTCCAAGAAACTTAAATCTGATGTCAGATGTACATAGTATAGCTAATCCTAAATCTAGTTTACTAGATTAAGAGCTGAGCCAGGCAAGTGGTCGACCTGTCCAAAGTCACACAGAGTTATAAGGACTAAAACTGGCTTCCCCTGTAAAAGGCCTCTGAGTCAAAGTTTCTCTCATTAAAACGGGAAAACTCTGGTATTTACACAGATGTCTTTATACATACACCAGTGAAGAGAAGATCTTACTGCATTTCAGTACACTTTTGTTCTCTGACAACTGAGGTAGCCAAAAGAGAGAAAAGAGGTGCCAGAATTCATTCGGTATTGTAAAGGTGCCTGCTTTGACTCCAGCAAGTCTGGAAGCTGCCTTGGGGAATCTGGCTTTATTTGTATACCCAGGGAATTATGTAAGTCCCCAGAGCATATGGTGACATTGCCAACTTGGTAATTGGCTCTTACTTAGTATCTCAACTTGAAATGATACTTCAATATAAAGATTGAACTTTAAAAAAATAATGTGTGTGCATGATACGAGGGAGGAGTGTGCAGGGGCCGTATTATATAGAGGTCAGAGGGTAACTGGAGTCGCTCCTCTCTGTTGACTTTCTTGTGAGTTCTGGGAATTCAATCTCTGGCTGCAAAGTATCCCACTGATCCATCTTACAGCCCTGAAGATTAAACTTGTATCTCTTTGCTTGAAACCCAGAATTCTGAATTATCCCAGTTATGTTAAATGAGGTATATATTTCTAACAGTGGAATGGAGGGCTGTTCAACTAACCTTAGTATCCCACAACGCTGGTAATCATCTCCCAAGTGATATTTACTGGCTCTAGATAATTGACCAAAAAGATCCAAAGGACTTAAAATATATTTTCTTTTATATAAAAAAATCATCCATATGGTAAAATCTCTTAGTTACTGAAATCCTAACAATTAGTATGGCTGAAGTTCATCAGTAACTCATTAAAAACAATTCTCCAAAACAGTCTTATTTTTGACAATGAATAAATTCCTAATTGAGCATAATGTAAGCAGGTGCCTAAAGGTCTCAGGCATTCCTAAACTATTGCTCATAACCATTGTATAGATGCTGAAAAATTTTGTACTTGTCTAAACTTACATTATTGTTTCCAGGTGAAAAATAATAGATAATCTCTCTAGGTGCATAGCACAGAGATTATTTCCATGATTGTTAATACTTAATCATTTGAGGGCTACCAAGGGCTAGTAGTTTCAATTAAAGCACCTATTTATTTTACCTAATTTTTTTTCCAATTAGCTCATTTGTATCTTATATTACAGACAGACTCCACCAACGGGGAGAATCCAAGCATCAAGAAATCCCTCTTTCCTCTTTTTAATTCAAAGAATCATTTAAAGCATAGTTCTTCTTTGAAAAAGCTTCCTGTAGTCACTCCACCCATGGTACCTGTCTTTATGTATCGTAGCCCTGAAAACTGCTCCAGTAAACTTGTTTTACTGATGACAACAGCATGTCTTATTTTCATGGGGTCATAATCTGTGCCGGTTAAGTACCTGGGCTAGTTCCATAAATTCACTGGGATAGATGGATATATATAATACATATACTTTATATATATATATTATATATCTATTCTGGGTTTTCTGTATCAGTTAAAGATGTTGTCGCATAAGCCTAATAAACAAACTAATAAGGCTGGTTTGGATGGGCTGATATAGCCAATTATTGGCAGACAGCATTCTTGAAATCTTTGAGTTCCTGTAAAGCATCTGATTAACATTTACAGTCATCAAATGAATTTGTACTTGGCTCACTGCACGGACTTTGTTACCATTCGGCTGGCAGTTTGTTTCTTTAAAACCAACTTTGAAATTACCAAATTAATTGAGCTAGCAGGCTCCATGAAAAAAGCAGCTTGTACTAGTTGGTGACTTGCTCTCCCTTACCTGCCTCTAGCTTCTGCTAGGCACCAGGTGTAAAGCCATGGCTTTTGCTTGGCATTTGGCATAACTCTCCTTTGTCCACTAAAAGCTGTTGAACAGACCAATCGCATTCATTTGGAATGTGTGGCATAAATTTTAAGCAGTTTCTTAGTATACAATGCCAGACCCAGATCTACTGGGCAGTGGTTTGGGACGATGATTCAAACCACACCTCCCTACTTTTTCCTCTCCTTGAAAGCTCCCTAGACTTCTTTGGCAGCATCGAATACAGATTTTGCATCATATTCCCAGCATGAGATTTTGTTTTTGTTTTATTGAACTGGTTCATAACCTAACTACAATATGAAATGAGGATGCCACAGCAGTCCCTGGTCCAGCCCACTTTAACTGCTCTCTCTTACAGCTACTGAAACTAACAGCATGGGAATGCTCTAAGGGTTAAGGTTTTAACCAAGCTGCATGACATCTGCCAATTTTTCCTAATTCAGGGAAAATTACGACGAAGGCAGCCGACTTTAACTAGCACTACCTGCATCATGAACATTTGGAGAGTTTTGGGTTACTTACTGGGTCTTTTTTTTTCTCTCTCTCTCTCTCTCTCTTTTGAATTTTGGTTTAGTTCAGTTTACTTTTCAGTTTGGGTCTCCTCTTGGGTGTGGTTGTATATGTTAATTAAGGTTATTGGTGTGCTTGTTGAATCCTTTTCCATCTTTCCCTCTAGGTGTCTAACACCGATGGTCCCGATCTATTGACTTTACAGAAAGCCATTCATTCTTCTAGCACTGCAAGCAGCAGACCAAAGGAGTGGCGACCTGAGAAGCTCTCAGATCTACAGACCCAGGTGAGTGTAGCCTTCATCAGTCCCAGATTTTCAGGATGGAAAATCAAGGAAGAAAAAAAAATCAGCTTCCCCCAGTAGACCATAATGAATAGCCTTGATGCTACTTTGCAAGTCAGGATGAATCCATTGTCAGTGATTCCCACTGTGAAAAAAAGCAAGCCTCCATTACCCTTCACCTAGCTGGGGAGAGCAGTGGAGCAATGTGGAGAGATGAAGAAAAAGTAATCCTAGCCCACAAGTAGGCTACAGCTCAGGAGACAAAGATTCATGAAGATCATACTACAAAGTAAGTTATGCTATGAAATATTGGTGAGGATAAACTGAGATCGTGAGAAGAATAAGGTTACCCTAAAGATGGTAGCATATAAATTGGCCCTTGAAAGCCAGATAGTAGAAACTTTGTTGAAAGAATATTTTAACTTTTGAAAGCCAGACCATTTTTTATAAAGAAAGGCAATCACTGTTATTAGGAACTGTATATAGAACTGTAACATGGTGTTATATTTACCTGCCATATGGAGAGCTTTAGTCTCTCTTTTTTTTTAAAGTAATTAATGTATCTGTTTAAAACAGTTATTCTTATTGGAAATGTTTCAGTATTGTATTTCTTCAGTACCCTGTAATAAAAACAATGACATAATCTACCGTACTTATTGTAACCAAATTTTGGGAGTTTAGAAGTAGTAGGTCTACTTTTTATAGGTTTTCTGTTTTTTTTCTTTTGTTTCCCTTAAGAATGCATTTTATGACATGGGTGTGGTGATGTGCATTTGTAATCCCAGTCCTGAGAAGGCAGAGGGAGGTGGGGCTCAACAGCCAGAGTCTAGCTGAATAAGTGAACCCCAGGTCACTGAGAGACCCTGTCACAGAAAACAACATCAATGGCTCTGAGGCATGACACCTGAGGTGTCCTTCAGCTTTCCATCCCCATAGACACATATATGTTCACACACGTGCACACACACACAAATATATATACATGCATACACACACACTATACATGCACACACACACACACACACACACACACACACACACACACACAATTCTTTCCACAGTATTGTCTGGAAGAGATGTACAATATTGTTCATATTGAAACAAGTGGGGGGATTGGTAAGCAGGGGGAGGGCGGATGGGATAGGGGGTTGGAGGAGTACAAGGAAAGGGGATAACATTTGAAATGTAAATAAAGCAAATATCTAATAAAATAAGAAAAGGGACAAAAAAGAATGCATTTTACCAGTTAGTCCAGGTTGGCCTGCAATTTGCTATGTAATCCAAACTGGCCTAGAACTAACAGTCCTCCTGGCTTTATATCCCACATGCTAGGACTATAGATATGACTTCTTTCACTATAATCTGTTTCTTGGAACTATAAGCAGAAGTTCTCCAAAATTACCATTCTTCTTTCCTGGCCTTTTATATTTTATACTTATAGCATAATCTATTCTGAGGGTAAAGGGGGCATAGAGAATGAGATATCCTAATTGGGGTAGGGGGTGTGCTTATTCAAAATAGAAACACAAAGATCTGAGAACCTGATGCAAAGGGGCCCCTTTCTAGTAACTTCATGTCTCCAGCTGATTCTGAATTATTATAATTATCAGAATATAATTTGAATATTTATCAAAATGACTAGGAAAGAGTTTTATCATTTTTATAAAAATGAAAGAGTAGTCACGAATGATGCCAAAGACCTCAGCAGTTTGGAGTTAAAGGCAGTAGTATGAATAATTTGAAACTATACTGGGCTATATAAACAGAGATCCAGGCCAGCCTGGGCAACATAAAGGCAAAGAGCAAGGAGGATCAAGAGTTAGAGGCCACCCTGGGGTACATAAAAGGGATAAGGGTAGACACCTTTTGAATATCTCCAGTGCATAAGACACTCTGCCACCTCCTATAGGGACCCCACAGCTTTCTTTGGAAAAAATGTCATAGAGCTAGTGCAGGGTGCATTCCTACAAGCTATTTCTCCTTGAGTTGATTCTCAATTCATTTACCTTGGTTGTTATACCCTGATTCTTCAAATCTTGCAGTTTTCCTAGAGAGAGTATCAATGTGATTCAAAGTCCACCAGTAGCTGAACTGCATGTGGCTTATGCCATGGCACTCAGGATAAAAGTACTCTGAGTTTTGCCAGCCTGTGTTGCTTCAGTAGTAGATTGGTTTGTTTATGGTATGTGTGTGGTGGCGGTCTATTGTTTCATTTTTTGAGAGAATCTTGAAAAGTTTCCTAAACTATTCTCAAGTTTGTGGTTCTCTTGTCTCACCCTCCCATGCATCTATCTAGGATTAAAGTCATGCACTGCTATACTTGGCTCTCCGTGCTCTTCTGGTAGTGATTCTCTTGCACCTCATGCTTAAAGTAGAGGAAGAAGAGAAAGTGTTGCCTTTCACCGTGGAGAAACTTGAGGCTCAGGAGTTAACTGAAAAATAGTTGGCCAGTAAGAGACAGATCTCACCTAGGACTTGGCCTTCTGTTTCCAAACCAGTCTCCCTTTCACAGTGCTATGCCTTTAAGGGTCTTTGACCAGCAGCCATTCTGTAGGCAGGAAGTCCTCTGGTTAGTGTTTCTGTGAGCAGATGCGCTGCTTTGCATTTTTAGTACCCAAACAGTACCATTCCCACATCAAAAAAAGATGAAAATGAATCAGTAAAATACAGCATAGAACATGAAGATGTAGTATCAAAAGGGGGAACTGCTATTCAATAATTCACTGTATCAATACCTAAAACTACATTTTTTTCCAGCTTCTCTTACAGCTAGGTATGGTTATATGCCCAAGTTTTATCCAGTTGTATTAATTACTTCTGCCATCGTTGTGGCAAAATATCTTTACAGATGGAGAGTACAGTCCATCACGATAGGGAAGGCACAGCAGCAGGTCACACTGTATCCACAATCAGGAAAAAGAGAGATGAGTACCAGTGCTCAGCTTACTTTCTTTTTGCATTCAGTCAAGAACACCAGCCGCCAGGATGTTGCTGCCCACATTCAGAGTGGGTTTTCCCACCTTAGTAAAATCTCCTTAGAAATACCATCACAAACACACCCAGAGGAATATTTCCACCAGGATTCTAAACCCAGTCATTCAACAATTAAGGTTAGCCATAACACTGATGGTCTATACATGAAGACTTATTTGAGAAGTCTTCTCAAAAAGGAGAGGCACACCCACATCTGCTGTTGCTTCTCCTTTCTGGGTCTAAAGCATGAGAAACATGGTAAAGAAAGAATGCAGCCAGATCAAAGGAGCCCTGACCTTCAGGGGAAACCTTTGGGTTCCTCTAGTTATTTTTTCCCTAGATTTCTGGGCTTTCATTTAAAAGGCAGTGACTAAAATCTTATTTGAGAAAACCCAGAGACCAGATAGAGCTGGACTTAGCCCATCCAGCCATGTGGCTCCCTTCCTGCCTCTCTTTAGGTTCCTTGTACCTCATCTCCACGGCCGTCCATCTCCTCCACCTACTCTCAATTAAATCTTGTGCATATCTGAATCTTTCTTTCAGAGCCAACCACTAAAATCCCTTCGCAAGCTGTTGCATCTGTCTTCATCAACCAATCACCCGGCTTCTTCAGATCCTCGGTTTCAGCCCCTAACAGCTCAACAAGCCAAAAATTCCTTCTCAGAAATTCGGATTCACCCTCTAAGTCAGGCCTCTGGTGGGAGCAGCAACATCCGGCAGGAGCCTACACCAAAAGGCAGAGCAGCCCTTCAGTTACCAGGTCAGATGGATCCTGGTTGGCACGTGTCCTCTGTGACCAGGAGTGCCACAGAGGGGCCTTCCTATTCTGAACAGCTGGGTGCCAAGAGTGGGCCAAATGGGCACCCTTATAACAGAACAAATCGCTCACGAATGCCAAATCTGAATGATTTAAAAGAGACAGCCTTGTAATTTATGCTGGGATGGAGGGTATGTAGGTGGGAGGGGGGGAAGACAAGCCAGTTGGGAGGGGAGGGTTCCGGGTGGGCTGGGAAACGGGTTGGGCCAGGGTAATAAGCCAGTATTTTCAGCTTTATGAAGGTGTGTGCAATATTGTGTATGAGGGGGGCCATCTGGCTCCTCGCAGCCACAAATGCTAGTCAGGGATCTTAGAGCCACGGGAGTTCCCTAGGGATCACCACTCCCCACAGGTCTTGTGTGAGAATGGATAGAGTGTGCCACTGAGGAACAAGAAATTATTGCCAGTTTCTCCCCATTACATTCCAGCTTTAGTGCAATCTCTGTTGAACTTGGGGAAGCCAGGGTGTGTCCTGGATATGAGGGATAGAAGAATTCATGTTGACCGATGCCCTTACCACATATTTTTTTTTTCTGACTAGACTAAATGTGGGGTTTATTGTAATCTAGGAGTATCCCTTTGAAGGGTTAGCAGATGAACTGTATGTCTTAAATTGTTTTCTAAGCTTCCATATTTGATAGGATTTGTAACATTTATTTATAATTAATATTGTACTGTTATAATCATACCTTTTATGTTCTAATGTAAAGTTATTTTGAGCTGTTTGGAACATTGTGAAGCAGTGGGACAGCTACAGTAGTTTCTATAAAAACTGAACAGTAACATTTATATATTGCATCAGGAGTATTTTATTCTATATAAATATAAATATATATATGGTAAATAACTGTCTGTTTTATAAATATATTCATTTAAAGAAAGTATCGTTATGACACTATCTGCCATATTTTTATACATTTGTGATATGAAGTGAGTATTATACTTATAATAAAGGGAGTTGAAGTGTGGCTACATGTGATTGTAACAGTATAAACTTTGCTGAACTTTTTGGCCCCAGCAGTAGCCTCTAGACATGATCCTTGGTAGCAGACAAATACAGCATCTCTTTTCCAGGCCCACAGGAGAAGAAGGTTGGATAAGCCAGTAAGGAGCCCAACAGGCCTCATTTCTGTTCTCAGACACTTGTCTCTCATTTGTGTCCAGGGACATTAACTGGCACACGAGAGAAGGACAGACAGAAGTGGTGTGCATGGGTCTGTACAGCGAATATGCTCGTCCACTTAGCATTAGTGTTAGGGTGTAGACCAAAGATTTGCCAGTGAACATTCCTTGTTGTAAGGTTGTAAGAGGCACCTGTCTGCGGATCTTGCAAACCAGCTCTATGCTCCTGAATGCTGTCCGCCCTCCTGGAGACTCTTGCCTTCAGGTGGGATCTGAGCTATGTGAATGGCATTTCTTCTTCTAACTGCTTTGTTGTTATTGTCGTTGTTGTTGATGTTGTTGTTGTTGCTCTTCTAATATATTTATAAGGCTCCTGAAGCAATTCCAGATGTAGAGAAAATTGCTATGTCCCTTTTTCCTTCCTGGGACTGTCTATTTATAACAAGGTCATCATGTAACCTGTACATACATACATACACTCCATCCATCAGAACAGGACTACATCCTTCTCCCATTCGATCACTCTCAACTCCCGAGTTACTATCAAGTATCATCAAGTATTATAAGGCCTCTGGCCAGCAAGCATTAACCCACCTGTCTTTGGACCATCTTTGACAAAAAAACAAAAACAAAAAAAAAACAAAAAAACAAAACAACAAAAAACAAACAAAAAACTCAAACACCTCTTCATCTATCAATAGTCATAGAGTTTTGAAAGTAGTCTCTTAGCAATAAGATTTTAGAGATCATTCCCATCCCACAAAGTGGTAACTTTTCAGTATTTACTACTTATTCCAGAATTCTGAGAGTGTCAGTCCCCAAATAAAGTCAGCTATCACTGAAATATGCTGAGTAACTGTTAACCCTTCTCTGAGATTTTGAGTATCATAGCACTGATGATTATGAAGATTATAAAGGTCTTAGATTCTTTGAAGCTTAAATTGTGTGCATATTGCATATTTATATAAATACTATTAATGTGTATTGATTATATAGAGGTCATTTTAAGGTGCTTTTTATTTAATTTTAATAAGTATAATAGGCACTAAAATGAAACTCAACTGGGTACTATCAAGGAAACAATTTGATTCATTTTGCATGCTCTTGAGTTCTTTTTCTATCTTGTTTCTGTTACCAGTCCAGTACTGTCTGGGTAGCTCTGAATTCTGGCTTTTCCCAGGCAACTCTACAGTTATCCAAGTGAGGTAGACCCTCAGCAGTTTTTGCCTGGATATAGTGACACTAAAACGGTGTATATTTAACCCTTCTTTTTCATACTAGATCTGTACCTTTGTACCCCCTGCCCCCTACAAACCAGAAACTACATTTTGTTTTCCTCTGGAAAGACTTCTCACTGTGCTGTGTGCTTAGGCGAGGTCCCATTGCCACGCTGTGGCATTCGTGGCTCGTTGTCACCAAGGGGCTGGTTTCCCATGTTGTCATCTTTGCTAACACTGGGATCTCAGATGTTTGCAGAACATTTATATTCATGATGGTTCTTTAAAGAAGGGCTAGAACAATTGCCTTCTACCTAGAGCAAACTAATCCTAACTGATGAAGTCAACACTTAACTTTACCTACATTCCCAGATTTGAGCCAGAAAATAGCTACAATGTTTTCAACTAGTGTTTCTGAGCTAGCTCTTTTATCCTCCTCTTAGCTCTTGTCGGTTCTGACTTTCCCTTGATCCTCAATAAGCTATAAGTGAATCTACAATCCCATCCATTCTCTTCCTGCTCACAGATGGGGGCAGTAACATTTTCTCTCAGATCTAATGAGCCCTCTCTTAGCTTTTAACTGTCACTTTCCCCTTCTGATTGGTCATTCAATGGCCTCAAAAAGATGTCATCCATAGCAGGAAGGAGTTGACTGAAAGTCACAAAACCCCCCACATTTTCTTTAGGAGGGGGAATTGATGATATTCATGTTCTGTTACCTGTGCTGACATCCTATAGGACACAAAGGTTGAATTGAAGGCTTATGAAGTACTTTGTGTTAGGAAGCTACTGCTGATCACCTTTCAAAAAGAACCTTGGTTTTATGTCTCTCTAATTTGACTTCTCTATCATCTTTTTCTTTTCTGAAGTTCTAAGTAAACTTTAACTGATCTTTGTTCAGTCTTAACTGGAGTGTAGGACTCTCTCTAGAGCCCAAGACCAGAAGAGAGTGCCCCCGATGCCAAGAGGTTCAAGTGAGCCATCGCTGCAGCAGCCCTCCTCAGCCAAGGGTAGTTTTGTCCACCAGGGCACATTTGACAATGTATGGAGACATTTGGTTGTCATGGGCTGCTCCCAGCATCTAGTGGGCAGAGGCCAGGGATGTTGTTAGGCATCTTCCAGAGTGTTTCGGCCCATCACTAGTACCAAGGTTAAGACGCCCTGCCTGAGACCATTCCAGGCCAACCACTCTGCAGAATTTGCCTCTGGCCTTGGGCTTTCCAGGCTACATAACTGCAAGAGTGAATTCCTCAACATTGTATTCTCTTTAAGAATCCTGTATCACTGTTCTCAAATCCTTGCAATCCTATTGTTCATTTCCATTGTCTTGGACCTGCTAAAAGGTGCATACTTTGGGAGGAAACCAGAGTTACTTTATATATGTTTGAGAACTTAAATTCTAGGTTAGCATCCTTAGAAAATCTTTCTTAGCCATGAGGCTTATATTTAGAAGCAAGCAGCAGCCTGGCAGATTGGCATGATTTTTACCAACTGCTCAAAGGCATCATGGCTTTCAGCTGTGTCTACCGAAAGAAAATGTCTTTGTTTTTTTATTCAAGTCGTTTAATAGCTCTTTAAAAATATTAGCATATGGCAGACTGATTAGAAGCAAAACTCTTTCTTGGTGGTTGTGATGTGGCTATTCTAGAAGTATTATGCTGTATGCTTTGGTTAAATCTGTTTTAAAACATGCTTTAAGACTCACCATATGCAGTTGTATACTTTAATTCTAAGCAGACCTATGCTGGTCAGTCTCTAGTCATGCTGTGTATTATACAAGTATGTTGTGGTTGTAGAGTTAGCCAGTTTAGCATGTTCCTAATCAGAAAATTAGTGGACTCCACTAGGAAATGCTATCCCATTTTCCCTTCCCAGTACCTCTTAGTTGATATCATAGTATCCTCACTTAAACTAGTCTTTAGAGTAAATAAGGAAAAAAAGCCATTTCTTTTCTTCTAGCCATGTATTGAGAGTAACTCATATGTGTATAATTTTTCAAAGGCCAGAGGATTACTTTTCCAGTATGTAGAAGGCTGTGTCCATTCTGTTCACCTAGGTTTCAGTGGTCACAGAACTTTTGGCTCATTGGAAGTCACTGCTGGGGCTCAGCTGGGATTCAGCAAAACTGCATATCTCTTGTGCTCAGAACCTGTGTTCTGGATGACATTGCTTTTCCATTTGGAAGTTCATTGCCTACTGCACTAGAGTGGGTTATTGAACCCTGCTATGTGGGTATATAGGAAGATCCTGTACAGATGCCTACTTCTGTGAACTGGGATTATGGTAGGTTTCACTACTCCAAGTCAGAAAGCACTAGGATATTTCCTTGCTCCTTTAGTTCATCACTAGTAAAAGTTCCTTAAAACTCGCTTAGGACTTAAGAAATAACAGTTCTGATTTCTATAAAAGAGATTGTAGACATGACAGTACAAATGTCACTCATCCCCAGGAGTGGAATCTTAGGAGAAGGCCCCTACTAAATTGTAAAAGGCCAGATTATCAGAAAAATAAAACACACAAACAAATCCAGACTTGTAAATAGTTGTGATTTCCTCTTTTGCTTCTTGACCAGCTGAAATCTAGAATATCTTAAGGGTCTGATTCAACTGATTAAAAATGTCAATCTTAGAAACCATGAGCAAGAGAAGGAAAGCCCTTATCTGATTGCATACACCTGAAGGGAAAAGCCAAGTGACTAGGAAACTCTGGGCCTATTGCCCATGCGATTCTTTTTTTTTTTTTTAATTCAATGTACTATACAAGATGGTAGACTTCGTGCAAACCAGTTTCTTACATAACCATCGTTGCCCACAGTGCTTTGTTCATTCATCATCATTTGGCCTGGTCCCTACTCCACCTTTTTTCCTCTCTGGGCATGACCCACCTTTCTTTCTATTTACTGTAGGCTGTTAAATACGATCCTGACCTGCCTTGTATTTTCATTCAACTGTTTGCTCCCACATTTAAGGGAGGGTTGTCTCTTGTTTTGCCAGAAAAATAAATAAATAAAATTGTCATAGTCTGTACGCTGGATTTGTAGGGCCAGCAGAAGTGCTGGAGTGAAGCTGCTTTCACTTCGAAGGCCCTTCCTTTCCCACAAGGGTAAGCTCTCTTACACCCCCTTTGATCCAATTGGTCCTCCTTGGGAATCTGAAATCAGTCTCCGTGTTGTATGCAGATTAGAAGTTGCCTTGTTTGCTGCTCTTCCCAGGCAGAGTATCAGGGATAAAGAGGCCTTATCTGTCCCTCCGTGTCCCCTCCAGTTTGGCAGACCTGCTGAGAATCCCTCAGGACTTCCTTTGGTTGGGGATTTCCCTTCCCAGAAGGCTGATGTGATTCATTTCAGGCATAGACAAGCTTTGTCCTAGTGCTGTGCTTCAGGTCTAATCAGAAGAAACCCAGGAATCGAAAAGGTAGATGCCTTGACTTTTGTCCCTGTTGGGGGATTAAAGTGTTTATTGCCAGAATCATCAAAAGCTCTGGTTAAACTCAGTAGAGTTTCAGAGAAAGACTATGCTTTTCCTTGTGGAGAATGTATACTTTCCACACTCGCTTCTTTTTTCCAAAAGTGGAAAGTAAAACTTGCAGAAAATCCATTTTCCCTCGGGATGATCAGTGGGTTCTAGTCACCAGTCTCTCTCCCTCTCCTTGTTTACTCTTTTTGGTCAGTGATGGAGTTGGGCTGGGAGGGGAGCAGGCTATGTGGTGATAGAAAGAAGTAGATTCTCACTGTAAACTTGCATTGATGAACAGAGACAATTAAGCCAAACAAAACAGTTACCCCAGAGTTCCGAGTTCCAAGAATTGCTTTGTGCCACTCTGAATTCAGGTCGTTATTCTGTATATATTTGGATAATTATCAGAGTGTCTTCAGTCTTTACTAAGTTTGAAGGGTACGGTATTCTGGGAAGACACAGGGCAGGGTGACACTGAAACCCCTGTTCATTCTTAAAAACAAAAAATTGAGATAAGCCAGAGGGATATGCCATCCGATGTGTGGTAGATGAAAATCAGTGGACATTCTTAATTGCATAGACTTTATAATCTACTATATAAAGTGTAATCCATACTTTTTACTGTGGCAAGGGTGTGATGTGGTTGTTAATCTTTTTAATTTTTGAATCCAAACTGAATTTAAAGTGTTGAATACTTACAATTCCTCACAAGCTAATTATGAACCATTTGTAAAGTGTTTCTATAACTCTTTGTATCATGTGTTGGTACATCTTATCAAGTTTTTTCTGGCATGTATTCCATTCTAAACTTCTGTAAAATTTCTATTGTTGCTGTACATATTCTACAAATATCTACTCTGTGGTAACCTTCATTAACAGCATGAAATGGTTAATTTTTACTGAGCACAATGTATTTTTGAATGGATCTTCCCACATGTCTTTAATAAAATGCAGATTTTGCACTGACTGATGTGACTGCCAGGCTTTCCCAATCCTGAGCACTGTGGTCCTTCTTGCCTTTGAACAGCAAGCAGCTCCATTTTAATTCTTTCTTTGTAAACAAGAATATGTTCGAATTCAAATGAGGGGCAATGGGCCTTTGAAGTTGTAATCAGTTTAAAGGAGTGAAATTAATGTAAAACAAAGCAAATCCTGTTACTTAATGATTTTTTTTCTACTTATAAAGTTCTTTTCCCCTTATGGCATTGTGAAAACTTTGGTTTCTTTCACACTGAGTGTTGTCATTTATATAGCTTGTTTCCTGCTCACTTGGTAATTTGAGGATAAGAGAGATGCTGACCCAGTGTGCTCCGTACTACAGAGAAAGAAAAGATGGTCCGCTGTAGAAGATTGCTTCTTGTTCTGGAGCAGGGGTTGCCATACTCTTTCAGAAAAGTCCAATAGTAAATGTGCTTTGTGGGCCATAAGGACTCTCTCACCTCCACAGAACTCTGTGCATACATTGCAGAAATAATTAGATAATATACATAAACATAACCAACTGATGGCTGATTTGGGCCAACTGTGCATACTATTCTGAGCCAAAGGGAATACTCCTGGACTACTCTGAGCCAAAAAGAGACGCTACTGGACACAGGAAAAATCCAGGGCACAATGGCTGTACCTCCTCAGTTTATAGTCCATATGGAGGAATGGCTGTGCACTGCTCTGTAGGGGACAGTACTTCAAATTTGAGGTACTTTATATGTCAGTTATATATACCTTTATATGTCAGTTTTATATACCTTTTTTTAAAGGGGGGGTAAGAGCTGAAACTCAAAACTTTACATTCTATGTGTCTGTCTTTGTGTGAGTGTAGACATGTATGTGCCACAGCAAGTGTATGAAGGTCAGAGGACCCTGTTTCATAAGAAATGAAAGTTGAATCGAGTGTATTGGTTTGGTTGATTGGTTTTGTTTCAAATGAATGATCTTGTGTAGCTATCCTCCAGCTCACAAGTGGTTGAGAATAATCTTGAACTCCTGAACATCTTGCCTCCACTTCCCATGTTTATAGGCATGCACCACCATGCCCAGTTTAACAATCTTTTCTAAAAGCCCACACTAATCCCACATGCTGTCTTCCATCACATCTCCAGCTGGTAGTGGCTGAATTAATTAAAGAAAGAAACAGTTCAATGAAACAACTTATTGGACATCCAGGGATGCTGGCAAAGTGGTTAGATGGCCTTAATGGGTTTACCACTAACTCTGACATGATCTAAGGCAACAAACATATTTCCCAGTACCACAGTTTCTTTGCCTTTAAATGCTAAAACTGCTAGTATTTAAAACATAGGGTCGTTGTGAGCATCTAATGGGATGTTGCCAAACCTTTTATAGAATTTCATAAATATCAGCTAATATAACATTATGCTTTATATTTGTGTCTCAGTTGATAGTTCCAAGAAGTTGGAAAGGGAGGCTAGAGAGATGGATTACTCATTAAGAACACTTGCTGCTCCTCCAGAGGGCATGGGTTCAGCCCTCAATATACACATCGGGTAGCTCACAACTACCTGTATCTCCAGCTCCAGTAGATCTGGTGTCCTCATTTCCTGGCCCCCATGAGTGTCCTCCCCCCACACCCCCCACTCAGAAAATGTGAAGAAATTTCACTGAATGCTGAAAGCCTGCTATAGAGAGCTTTGTGATTAATTCATTAAGTAGGTTTCTTGCATATCAGCCCTGTAGTGCTCAAAAAAAAAAAAAAGAAAAAAAGGTTCAACTGGGGGCTGTTCTTAGGCTCATTGTGTAAGCATCAGCCCTTATAAGGTGTCCTTCAGCTGTCCTCTACCACTGTGCCTCTTGTGGTCAAAGAGGTATACTTCCATCTGCATTCATTCAAAAGCTTGCTTCTTGGCAGTGAAACCTGATTCATAGCAGTTTCTCTACTCTGAAATACCTTTGTGTTATCCATATGTCTTAGTTTGGGTTTAATTGCTGTGAAGAGACACCATGACCAAAGCAACTCTCATAAAATACAACATTTAATTGGGGCTGGCTTACAGTTTCAGATGTTTAGTCGATTATCATCATGGCATGCAGGCAGACATGGTACTGGAGAGGAGCCGAGAGTTCTATATCTTCATCCAAAGGTAGCCAGAAGGCTGTCTTCCAGGCAGTGAGGAGTGACTCAAAGCTCACTCCCACAGTGACACACTTCCTCCAATAAGGACACACCTACTCCAACAAGGACACACCTCTTTATAGTGCCACTCCTTGGGCCAAGCATATTCAAACCACCACACTATATAACCTCCCACATCAAGTACAAGGATTACTTCCATTTGTTTTCTTAATAGCATTATTTAATGCTTCACAGTTAACTAAAAGTATGTGAAGTGTTGTGCTTTACCATAATGGGTTTTTGTTTTGTTTTGTTTTGTTTTGTTTTGTTTTGTTTTATCTGCAGGCTGCAGAGAGAGCTTAGTGGAAGAGTATTTGTCTAGCATGTATGAGACCCTGGGTTAGGTCCTCAAAACCATAAAAAAATAAAATCCTCAATGTATAATTCAAAGTCTAGTATTAAAAATAAACAAAATATGTTAAGATAGGAATGACTTTGCTCCATCATATAATCTTTATTGAATTAGTCACCCCCTAAAAGAAATAATATTGCAAACATATTTTTGTTTAATAGGAAGATTCTGTTTCAGGTTTACTTTAATAATAGTTTTTTTATATACATCCTGCCACAAAAGGAAGAAAATGCTAACATTTTTATTAACTATTAAAAGAAAATTAACTACAGATAAATATTTTGCAGATCTTAGGGTTTAGTTGTTTATTAAATTCTGAAACTGAAAGCATTTTCCATTGTGAGACCCCTGACTGGCTTCCTTACTTATGTACTTAAAAATTTAAGGAACCCAGAATAGTTAGTTCAGTCTTGAAACACACCTGAATTGGAAGATTTATATGTCCTAATTCCACACACTACAATGCTACAATTATAAAGACTATGAGATAATAGAATTATGATGCCTGGCATATACCTTGATATTCTTGGTCAGTTGACTTTGGAAGAGTACACAGAATATTCACCTTGGTGAAGAATTTCAACAGAAGTTACCAAGACAGCTGCATATTGATATCCAAAGAATGAAATCAGACTCTTGCTTTATAACTATTCACAAAGTAAGAGTTAAAACTAAAACTTTTTTAAAAAAAAATTCAAAACTTTTAGAAGAAAACACAAGAGTAAATCCCCTTTGACCGTGGTTTGACAGTAGTTTCTCAGATAATACACCAAAAAAGGAAACAGCAAAGTTGGACTTCATTAAAATTTCATTAAATTTCATTGGTATTTGTTGTGCTTCAAAGTACTTCACCAAGAGAGTTTTTAAAGAGAAAGGCCAGGTGTGGTGACAAATACCCATAATCTCAGAACTTGGGAGGCAGAGACAGAAGGATCTTTGCAAGTTCCAGGCCAGCCTGAGCTACATAGTGAAATCCTGTTGCAAAACTAAATCAAGACAACAACAAGAAGAAAAACAGGATGGAAGAAATGTTTGCATAAAAGAATTGTATGTAGAAGAACATCCAAAGAACTCTTAATAGATCCCTGAATTGAAATTGTTAAGTGGGCAAGAGTCTGAATAGACCTTTCTCCAAAACACATAATTGGTTACTTGAAAAGATGCTCAACAACTTTGGTTATTAGAGAAAAGCAAATCAAATTCATCATAGAATGCTACTTCCTACATACTAGGAAGGATCTAATGAAATACAAGAAGCATTGCTAAAGATGTGGAGAAACTGGAACATTTTTGTGATGCTAGTCGGAACAGAAAGTGGCACAGCTACCTGCGGAAGTAGTTCCCAAGAGACCCAACGGTTCTAGGTGAGTATGCTCAAGATAAAACATGTCCATGCAAAAGCGTACATATAAATATTCATGAAGCAGCATTATTCACAATAGCCCCACAGTGGAAATCACCCAAATGCATGGATAAACAATAATAGAATCCCCTACACAGGATGTTAACAAAAAAGGAAGTACTTCTTCAATCCATGGACTTTAAAAACAAAATAAGTACAAGAAACAAGTCATAAACTACTATATATTATAAGATTCCATTTATGTGGAGAAATGCCCAGAACAGAAAATATCTATATACAAATAGCAAATGAATTACAAGTAACAGTAGAGCTGGGGTAGGTGATGGCGTTTCTTGGGGGTGATAAGAATAGTCTAAAGTTACTGTGGTAATGATTATTCAAGTCCAAATATGTGGTATTGAATTATGCACCTTGAATGAATAAGGACTATTTATGTGAAGTTAAAACTATTACAAAACAAATTTATGGTATGATTTTTTATTTGATGACTATTTTTCATGCCTTGTACCATTTTGTTATTTTTTTTTCCTGATAAGTATTCTTAAGTTATTGCCATTTTCTCTAAAATTACCCACTGTGGTGAGAAACATAACTCAGTTTTCCAAATAAGGGTCTGCTTTCAGGAATATTATCCAAAATGGATTTGTACATATGTATTCATACCAGGAATATTGTTATACACACACACACACACACACACACACACACACACACACACGCCTGTAGAACTCCAAAGCACTAGGTAGGAAATTTGAGATATTAAAAAAAGTTGTCCATTCACTGAGAAGAATGTGACATCCAAGATCATTTTATTGATGGATTGATTTTTGAGACAGTCGTACTATGTAGCCTCGACTGGCCTGGAGTTTGCTATGCAAACCTGGCCTTGAATTCACAGAGATCCACCCATCTGTGTTTCCCCAGTGCTATTATTAAAGATGGAAGATACCAAATCTGGCCATCCAAGATCATTTTGGTGTGAATCCATGTAATCCCCCTTAATACCTGGAAATAGAAAATAGCTCAGAGCAAAGAGCTGCTAGCCTAGGCTGTTCTGTGTGTGTGAGGCCAAGACCTTGTCTTTGGACAGCTCTCATTCTCAGCCTCTTCTCACATGCCTCTTGGACCCTCACCCCAGTTAACTTCCTCTCCCAGAGAAGAGCCTCTAACCCAGCCTGAGCTACAGATGGAAATGAGATGGAGACCAGTAGTCATTCTCTCAGCCTCCCAAGCCCAAGCTCCTGACTAAATGAGCTATTCCTGCCAGAGAATGACTACCCAAAGAGGTTTCAAATGTCATGTTTGAGTAAGCATGTTTAGGTGGGCAAGATGGGAAGAAACCTCTCGGAGAGAAGCTATATAGGCTTTTTGTGGTTTTGTTTTTGTTTGTTTTTTGTTTTTTTCTACTCCTATGTTTGAATGAAAAAAGAAAAAGAAAAAAGAGGAACATGACTTGTCCTAGGCATGGTGGAGGAGAGAGTTTATTGTGATAAGTGGGAGAGCATAGCCAGAGTCAGGGGCATCTAGGAGAGACTCCAGACTGGACATGAACAGTCTGAGCTGGCCCTTGTGAGGAGAGGAGGGAGGGAAAGAGAGAGGGGAGAGCTTCCTGCAGCAGCCAGGAAGCCCAAAGGAACAAAGAGAAAGGGTAACCAAAATAGTTGGATTATATAGGGAATAGCAGCCCAACCCCCTGGGCTTAAGAGTTCAGGGTAGGGGTGGGGCATGCCAACTTGGAGGACCCGGTAGGAGCTGAGGGATGCTGCGAGAACGTTAACTAGGCACCTCTGCCATTTGTCCCAGCTTTGAAACCTAACAGTTTGTATGTGTATGTGTGCATGTTGGACAGAGGTTGACATTTGTTATCTCCCTCAATAGCTCCTCACTTTAGTTTTGAGGCAGGGTCTGACCATGAACCTGGAGCTTCCAGACTGGCAAACAAGTCCTGTCTCTGCCTGCCTCCTAGTCCTGGATTTGCAGGTGTGTCCCTCCATGCCTGGACTTTTTTCCTTGAAACAGGGTCTCACTGTGTAGCTTTGGCTAGCTTGGAACTATTATGTAGATCAGGCTGGCCCTGAACTCAGATCTGCTTGCCTCTACCTTCCAAATTCTGAGATTAAAGGCATGTTCCACCATACCTGTCCATACCTAGCTTTTTACATACATTCTAGAAGTATAAACTCAAGTGCCGTCGCTGTAGAGCAAGCACTTTACTGACTGAGCTATCCGTATACAGTCTTCTCCTATAGGAGACCCGAGCACTTCCCCAAAACCAGGATTTCCTCCCAGTAGCCATAGATATGGCTTGTCTCAGCTATTTGCCAAGCCTGTTCAATTTCTTGAAAACTGTAGCCAGAGATAAAGAAGGTGTGATGTATTATAGTCATTTGGGCTTCCTCAGTCTAAGGGAAACCTCACTACCCACACACATGTAGCCTGCCTCTTGCATTCATCTCCTGGCAATCACAGAAGGACACCTTGCCAAAAGGGCTGTAAGAATGGAGTTCAAGCAAAAGGAGCTCCAACCGGCCCACATTCCTTCAGTCTTGTGGCTAAAAGCCCAAACCCCTTCAAGGCAAAAACAATTCCAGGAAGGGAAGCCTTAACTGGTTGTTCGGTCTGTTGGTTGGTCGGTTGGTTGATCGGTTGGTTACTGTTTACAGACTCTTGGGCCATACAACAGGCTTCCCTCTGCTTTCTTGGTGCCTATGTACTAGTCTCCAGGCCTCTCTAGTGAGGATTTCATGAAAGTGTTTGTGTGAAGCTTTGCAAAAGAGTATGCTCCTCTTCTGAATTGTGCTGAGAGCCAAAAAGAAATTTCAAATTATCAGAGCTGCTTTGTGTTCTCCTGGGTCTGCACCTTTGACAGTGTCACTGAGACAAAGAGAAAAAGATGGGGAGCCAGAGCAGCAAATTACCCCTGCTATTTGGGTTTGTGTAAGAAAATTGGTTTGAGAGATATTTTCTTTGTTCTTATTTTCTTTGGCCCTGGGTTAAGGTTAAGGAAAAGCTCTCTCTCTCTCTCTCTCTCTCTCTCTCTCTCTCTCTCTCTCTCTCTCTCTCTCTCTCTCTCTCTCTGTGTGTGTGTGTGTGTGTGTGTGTGTGTGTGTGTGTGTGTCATTGAAATTTGAAACTATCTTTTAAAAAGTGAAATATTCTCTACCCAGATCTACATGGTAAAGTGCTTATAAAATATTGCTCCATTCATCACAGTGGTATTTCAGGGTGCCCCTCCCCCAAAGCTCTCCCTGCAAGTGGCAGGACTGAGCTAAAATAGGCATCAGGCGCACTTGCTAGCACACTCAAGCAGCTCCATCCGGATGGCAATTCGGACATGCCAGCCTAGAGGGATCAGTCGGATGAAGCGGGAAATGATGGGAGGCCTCAGTAAGTTCTGGACTGTCGAACTCCTGTCTGAGTTTCCATAGAAGACCTAAACAGAAAGAGGAAACCTGGTCAGTATCACAACAGAGGAAGGAAAAGGAAAATGACTCCTGAATAGAGCTAAGGTGTATGTGTGTGTCTGTGTGTCTGTGTCTGTGTGTCTGTGTGTGTTCTCTCCTACCATGTGAGTTCTGGGCCTTGAACTCGGGATGTCATGCTTGGTGGCAAGTATCTTTACCTGTTGAGTATCTCACTGGCTCTAGCCTCAATTTTTAAATAATGGAGAAACTTAGAAAGTGGATTGACTACAGAAAACTTGCAGCACCCCATAAAATCCGAATGCATGATTGCAAACAGCTCTGGGACATCTGAGTATACATGGGGACACTGCACTATCCGAAATGGTGGCGAATAGTCCATGTGTACCCAGTTAAATTTGTGTGAAGTAATAGTAGATGAAAATTTAGTTTACCTGTGTGTGTGTGTGTGTGTGTGTGCGTGTGTTTGTGTGTGTGTGCGTGGTGCCATGTCCTTGTATGTGCTAAGCAAGCACTCGACCACAGCCGCCCATGCCCAGCTCACACTTAAATTACACATTAGCTGCCTTCTGTCATCACAGATAGCCAGCCCTATTGGATGTTGCTACAATAGGCCTCTTGCCTCTTTTTTTTTTTTAAACAATTTTCCATTTCTATCCTTTGCACTTTGACAGAAAGTTTTGAAAGGGTCCATAGCATACAAGAGAGCTGTTCATATATCCCAAAGATATCCAACATGCATTCAAGTCTAATCTTGTGCCTGGCTATGAAGTTGGAAGCCAAAGCTTAAGTGTGTTTTGTTTTGTTTTTTTGATACAAGTGACAAGTGCCTTTAGGGCCTGGGAAAAGATAGATTTTAACAAACAAACAAAAATTAGAGAGAAAATTCTGGAAAGGAGAAGGTGGTGTTGACATAAAGAGATAAAAGGCTTTAAGTTTTTCAGGAGGCAACATAAGACGTTGCAGACGCTTGACAGAAGTTCTGGAGGAATGACTCTTCACACTCTTTCCTGGGTCACAGTGCCCTGCTCTGTGACATAAGAGCATTTCATTTCCTCCTCTAACTTTTTCCTAAAAATATTCCGTGGCTGTACTTAGCTTTGTCCATCCACAAAGCGGATGTGCCTTCTTTATATCCATTTTGCCTTTCTTCCGAGCAACAGCGCATGAGCTGCCCTCTCATGCTGCTTGTCCTTGAGTGTATTCAACTCAGAAGCAGGTGAAGAGGGGAATTCCTGAAATCCGACCTGAGACTTTGTGAATGGAGTGGGGTGCCTCCTTCAGAGCACCATCAAGGCCTTCCAAGCACAAGGCTGAAAAAAATGAATTCTAATGTCTTTTGGAGAATACAACTAGTGACGGCCAGAAAGTGAAAGTTTGCGGTGCTGGAGATGTGGCCCAGTTGGTAGTGTGCTTTACTGAGAAGCATACAAGGCTGGGTTCTGATCCCCAGCAGCACGGAAACTGATGACAGTGCACACCTCCAATCCCAGCACTCAAGATGGATAGAGCCAGGAGGATCGGAAGTTCAAGGTTATCATGAGCCACATAGCAAATTGGAGACCAGCATGGGGTACATGAAAAATGTCTCCAAAAAAAAAAAAAAAGCATCAAAATGGTTTTCCCATTGTCTCAAACTCCTCAAAACCTCAAACCTCAAACCATGAATGTCTTACTGTGCAAACTGTCACCGTGGACTATAAGGTCTTCTGATTATTAGTCACGCATGTCTACTCAACCTGATTAAATGTCAAGAATAGACTTAGGAGAACTGGAAGTGGTAGAATGTGCCTGTAATCCCAGCATTCTGGAGAGTGAGGCAAAAGGATCAGGACCTGTCTATGCTGCACATTGAGAGGCCAGAGATAGGAAATAGCCTGAAGAATTCCTTGCTGTTGTGAAGAAAGAAAAAAAAAAGACTTAGTGTTTTCAAGCAGCTAAGTGAGTTTTCAATTCAATTTTTATTGATCAGAAAGACATCCAGGAGTGTAACTGGTTAGTTCATAGTGAAGGTCTAGATAGAACTCAGTCCTCAAGAGTAAATAGATTAGGTGTGTCTGGACTGGCACCATCGTTTAAATGCCCATTTAGGCTATTAATATTAACTCATCTTACTATTACCCATTACTAACATTTTCAAACTTGTTTTTGGTATTTCTTTTATTATTATGCACATCTATATGTGTCTGTGTATGACTAGGTGCAAGGGAATGCACAAGTCCTTGGAAGCCAGAGCATCTGATCCCCTGGAACTAGGGTTACAGAATGTTATGATCTGAGTGCTGCAACCTGGACTCTGGTTGTCTGCAAGACTAGTATGTGTTAACCACAGAGCCATCTCTCTAGCCTCAAAGTGGCTCACTTGCTGGGCTTCCAAAAGGTTTGAAGCAACCATAACTATACAAGTAAGTGATAATGGGTGAGCCAGGCCCATGGAGCCCCACAGTCACTGTTGGGGTGATTTGGGGACAGTCCAAATTGCCAGGGTAGTGTTTTCAAGAGACTATATGCTGATACTGACAACTAGAAAGATACCTGTTTGGTTTTTTTGTTTTTGTTTTTGTTTTTTTTTTTTTCACAAAAGACCAACATTCATTTACAAACCGCTAGTATTCCAGACTACATCTGGAAAAAGAGAGATCATACAGTGGAGAAAGAACACAGATGACACAGCATGTAGAGGGGTCGGTTCTCTGACGGAGACATGGACAGCACAGGAACAGAGGGATGGGGCACGTCTCGGAGGTGTGAGCTGAAGCTGACTTACCCGATTGTTCCCAGTCTGATCCTTATAGTAAATCCAGTTCAGGCGTTCATCAGTCCTATATTGCACACTGTACTTGGTCATCCACTCATCTATGTCACAGCGTCCTTGGGTAAGGATGCCCGAAATCACCTTGATCTCCTTCAAATCTATCTGTAACCACTGGCTGCTGTCCTGATACTTGGAAAGCCAAGCACACCTGCCAGGAACACACCACATTACCAGGAGCCATTCTCTATATATGTCTGTTAAAGGCCAACAGGTGCTGGATTTTGAGGGGTTACTAGCATCAAGAGGTATCTTCCCAAATTTGGACTTTCAGACATAGCCCAATTCTTAGTTCTTTTCCTTAGGAAAGACTTACCTGATGTTTAACTGATGACCTCTTCCTTCCTCCCTCATCTTCCCAACAGTGTTCATCCCTTGAGCCGGGATGCAGGGTTGTAGTTCCAGTCTGTCTCCCCCTCTTCACTGTGTGCCTCCCCAAGGCCAAAGGACTCACCCACCCTGCCACCACTGTACATCCAGCCCTTGGCACAACAAGGCACTCAGTCAGGGGCTGTTGAATTGCTTTTGCTTTCTGTGCCAATCCATTTAGGAGACAGACCTAATTTTTCAAAGCACATCTTTAAAAATATAAGAATGACTCCACCTGGGCTGCCTGCCCTACTTACCCAAAACCTTGACTGTTGAGCCGGGCCTTGCTTGCCGTCCATGAGGAATACCAGCCCACGTACTGCTCTGGGTTGGAGCAAGTGATCTGATCTGGCGTGACCTCCCCTGACTCGAAACCCAGGGGCTTGTGATATGGGCATTCTGGGGAAGGAAAAACAGCACACACTGAAACGCTCAAATCTCTAGGCTGAGTGGTAGCATATGTTTATATGGAGTCCCAGCTCTTCTGGGCCCCCCTGAGAAAGTATTGAGTTCTCACTCCAAAATCCAAAAGAAGGAATGAACCTCTCCTTATCCCAGAACTTCAACAGGAAAGAGCTTAAAGAACAAAGCAAGAAACATAGGCACTTTGCAGGCGGTGGACATTCTATTTCTCCGCATAGTACTGGATGCAGAGAGCTGGACCTGCCACTATTAAGGGCTCTCATGGGATGAAGGTGAATTGAAGTAAAGGGATTGCCATAGAGACATTCACTCAACATTCGTAAAAGCGGGGGCAGGGGGGGGGACTGGTTCTATGGCAACCTCATGGGGAAGTGTGTGAAAAAATACATCCACCTCTCTCATCAACTTAGAGACCTAAATACTAAGAGGTGTGTAGTGAAATAGCATATTGAAATGCCAGGCGCCCGGTTTTAGTTCCCTCATTATCACAGGTTGAACTGTGCTGCATAAGAACACTCGGGTCTCTAAATGTTCTTGGGTAGCAGATGATGCCAATTACAGGAATAAAACAACAGTGAGCAGCAAAAATGGCAATTATATACTGAGACTGACTTCTAACTTGTAAATTGTCATCTTTCTCTCTGTCTGAAGAAAAATAAAGGATGGCTGAAGAGGTAACAGCCGAAGGAGGCTGCTTTCTTCGAAATGGGGACAGCTAAAGTGGTCCTCATAAGCTAGTTGCCTGCTGCTCCCTCTCTTAACTAAGTACACTCATTGAAACCAGCATTGTGGGGGTTGGGGGCATGTCTAGAATGAGACAGAGACCTGGGATAAGGAAGGTGTCCAAGAATCGATGGGAGGCATGAACTTAGCTGGGACTCACAGTTTGGGGAACTTGAAGAGGCCACCTCCTGTAGCCAGGCAGGAACCCCAGTGAAGTGATAGGGATTCCAACTCTACCCACAAAACTTTAGACCTAAGATTTATCCTGTCTACAAGAAATTCAGGGACTGGGGATGGAGCAGAAACTGAGGGGATGACCAACCAATTACCAGCCCAACTTGAGACCCATCCCATGGGCAGGCACCAATCCTTGACACTATTAATGATACTCTGTTATGCTTACAGACAGGAGTCTAGCATGGCTGTCTTCTGAGAGGTTCCATCCAGCAACTGACTCAGACAGATGCAGACACCCAGCGATAAATAATGGATGGAGCTTGGGGACCCTCATCGAAGAACAGGAGGAAGGACTGCAGCCCCAAAGGGAACAGGAACTCCACAGGAAAACCAGCAGAGTCAACTGATCCTGGACCCTTGGGGCTTTCAGAGATTCAACCACTAACCAAAGTACATATACAGCTGGACCTAGGCCTCCCTGCACATATGTAGCAGATGTGCAGCTTGGTCTTCATGTGGGTCCCAAACAACTGGAGTGGGGGCTAACCCAAAAGCTGTTACCTATACATTGGATGTGTTCTTCTAGCTGGGCTGACTTGTCTGGCCTCAGTGGGAGTGGATGCACCTAGCCTCACTTGATGGGCCAGGGTGGGAGGAAGCCAGGGTGGGAGGAAGCCAGGAGAAGGGCAGGGGAGATGGGGGAACGATTATGAGAGGGGGTGACTGGGAGGGGGCAGTGAGTGGGATGTAATGTGAATAAGTAAAAAAAATAGATACATAGATAGATAATAAACAGGAACAACCTTTATTTAGGAAACCAGTTGACAGCAGGTTTTGGCTAGCAAGCATTAGCTGGCTGAACCCTGCTATAGAGATATTAAGCTAACTTGTTTAAGCCAAAAAAACCAACATTGGGTTATCTTGCCAGTTGAAACCCTAGTTTAAAACACAATACCACACACACACACACACACACACACACACACACACACTTTAAAATCTTTCCCAGAGTTTCTCAGAGTTAGAAATGACTATGTGACAAAATTTCTGACCAGGAAGTTCTAAGAGGACATAAGAGTTGTCTGGTCAAGTTTTCTCTTTGTCCCTTCTTTGTCCCTGTTGTCTAGACTGAAGGAAGTCATGATAGCTGGTGCAACTGCATGCAGGTCACTTGTACTATGGGGGACCTGCAGGCTCTTCAGCCCTGCTATCCTTAGGTAACGCTCTAACCTGTAGTCCTTTTACCATATGTCAGTGAAGATGTAATCCAATGAGCCCCTCTCTTACTTGAATCCTAACCTAGTCCCTAACTGAAATTCTATACAAAGCGAAAATGAATCTCCTCTACATCTACTCACCTACGTTCCTATTAGAGAATGATAAATTCCAAATGAGGCAAATGAAATGTTTTCCATATGTGTAAATCTGAATTCAAGCAAAAAAGGTTCTTTTAATTACCTACATTTATTATTATCTACATCATTACCTGAGGATGTTTGAGCCTTCTTTGAGGTTGAGGATCCCAAATTCAGTAAAACAGTCTGGGGCCATAGATTAGTGGTAGTGTGTTTGTGCAGCATGCACACAGTTCCATCTTCAACACACACACACACACACACACACACACACACACACACACACCACCTTCAGAAATGGCCATGCCCTGGCCCTGTCTGAGATTAAACATAGACAGGATAGCCACAGGCTTCAGGCTAGGATGGCCCAGCTTCCTTTCTACCTGTAAGTGCATGTCAGTGTGGCCAGGCTTGAGAGGACAGCATTTGTAGTTTATCAAGTGCTCAAGGCCTTGAAGTCTATTAAAATCATGCCAGTTTTCAGGAGAGAGTATGGGTGCTTTTCTGAGCCAAGCAATCACACCTGGTGTGTCTGAATCATTAGGAAAGCTTATTAAAACTGCAGTGTCTGGGAGTCCACTCCCAGAGTGGAGTATTTTTAACAAGCATACTTTGAAAGTGCATTTTAAAAGCTTTGGTCTGCCAGGGAAGGCATTTCTTGGGCTGGTGGATTGAGAGCTCCAAACACCCAACTCCCCTCCGGCCTGCCAAATAGGGTCAAGCTACCAGAAGGGGGGATAAGATCCCAGCAACAGAAAACAGGGTTGTAATAGGCCTTCTCTTGTCACTTAGACCCGATTGGTTTGGTTTCAGGGTACAAGGTTTCATGTAGCACAGGCTGGCTTCGAACTAGCTCTGGACACTTGGTATGTAGTTTGAGGCTGGCCTTGATCATCCTGCCCTCACTTCTCAAATGCTGAGATTATCGGTGTGCACCCACCACCCTAGCCTCCCCAGGTTCTTTGATCTGTAAGGTTGTTTTTCTTTGTTTCCCACGAAGGCAAATGTGCCAGGCACTTTACCATGGCCATGAGCTATAGGGAAAATCTTCCCATCTGCCCGTCACTGTCGTGGCAGTTTGCTCTTTCCATTTGTCTTTCATTGACTTTCCGGCTTTACTTCCCACACATTCTGTGTGCCAGTTAGGAATAAGCTGGACAGTTAGGGATAAGCTGGACAGTTAGGGACAAGCTGGACATCTACAGTAGCAGTGTTCTCAGAGACCAGGAGGGCTTGTCCAGCAGCTGAGATTGTGTGGTTCACTTGTGACCCAAGGACATGTTTTAGAGGCCTTGGACTATAGCTCAAACCCAGAGACCTTACCTTGTCCTGGGTTTCATCCTCAGAACCTGGGTATGGTTGTACACACCTTTATGAAAGCTAAAAGTGGCAGGCCAGAGGAATTCAAAGACTGCCTTGGCTACATAGTGAGTTCAAGGCCAGCCTGGAATACCTGAGATCCTGTCTCAGAAAGGCCAAAGAGGGGGGAGATACAGAGAGACAGAGAGACAGACAGAGACAGAGACAGAGAGACAGGGAAAAAGACAGAGAGACAGAGACAGGGAAAGAGACACAGAGAGAGAGAGAGAGACTGAGAGAGGGAAAGAGACAGAGAGAGAGACAGACAGACAGAGACTGAAAGGGAAAGAGACAGAGACAGAGGGAGAGAGACAGAGAGGGAAAGAGACAGAGGGAGACAGGGAAAAAGACAGAGAGAGACAGAGAGAGACACACAGGAAAAGAGAGGCTAATAATGCCATCTGGATGGCCCAAAGAAGTTTGATGTCCTTTATAACCCAAACTGGCCCTGCATCACCCCATCTTTTCTGTCTAATTCTGTGGGTCTCTGACCTTGACACTTTCAAGCCACAAAACAAAGACTATAGAGCAGGAGGGATCAATCGGAGCTGTAATATGGGTTGGTTCTTTCTTTGACTTGGCATGGTTTTCTCTTTGAATTTACCATAGGAGAAATCCAACACCCCCTGCTTGTCTGTCCTCCCCTCCACCTACCCTATTGGCTGCATCCCCCGGGATTAGAATACTGAATGATCTATACAGCACCAGAAGAATAGGTGATAGCCACAGTTAAAGCAGGAGGGACCTTGTGGAGGTCTGAACTCACTGAAGATATGGTTTCACTGAGGAATGGGACCAAGGATGAGTTAGCCCTCTGGACACCCTCAGGAAACCATCTGGGGATTCTAAGGAAGTGTGGCTTAAAGAGAGCTTCCACCATAAGCAACTGTGCACCCTCTGTGTGGCCCAGACCTTACCCCCAAGCAGTATTTGCAAACTTCAAGGGGCAGACCCTGGTGGGCCCCATAGACATTATCTTCTCAAGTTTTTGCCCAGCAATTTTATTATAAAAAGCGATGTCCATGTGGAGGGCCCATGAAGAGGATGGTGGGTGAATTCCTCTATCCGCTCTGCCTTATTCCCTTAAGACAGGATATCTTACTGAACTGAAGCTCGGTGTTTTGACTGGTCAGACTGGCCACTAAGTTCCTAGAATTCACCTGCCTTCACCCGCCAATGCAGATGCAATAATGCTTAGATTTGCTTTGTGTGTTTGTGGGTTGTTGCTCAGTTTGTTTTGATCAGGTTTCATTTTGCAGTGCAGGCTAACCTGGAATTCATTATGTATACCAGGCTGGCCTCAAGCTTATAACATGCCTGCTTCTGCCTCGAAAGTACTTAGATTAAAGGTGTGTGCCTGCACACCTCGTGAAGCGTAGTGTTTTATGTAGATGCTGGGAATTGAAACCCAGGTCCTCAAGTTGCATAGAAAGCATTCTTAGCCACTGACCTATCACCAGCCCCATTACACTTATTTTTATAGTCATTTCACTCTTAAAGGAAAAACTCCCATCTTTTATGGCTCCTGTGAATGATCCTTGATAACTAGATGGGTAAGGGCATGTGTGAAATATGTTGCTAAGGTACTTTACATGTTCGCTTGCTTTATTCAGGCTATATTTTATGGGTCTGTAGGTGCAAACTCCAGACTTGTTTATAAAGAATATTCAGGGTTAAAGGAAAAGGTAAGGATATTACTCAGTGGAAGAGTCCTTTTCTAACATGTTCAAGGTCTTGGCATGTCGCTCTCTGATTTAGCACTTACCTAGCATGTGTGAGGCTCTAGGTTCAAATCCCAGCACCACAAAAGAAAAAAAATTGCCCTAAAGAAAACTAAGTATTATAAATATTGCCTACAATCCCAGTTCTTAGGACAGTTGGGCGTTCAAGGTCATGCGTGACTCTATGAGGGTCTGTCTAAACAACAAAGGGAGGACGGGGCAACTCAGGAGCATTCCTGATAAGAAATAGCTAAGAGCTGTGAATAGCGCTGTGTGTGTGTGTGTGTGTGTGTGTGTGTGTGTGTGTGTGTGTTAGAATTGAAAATATATAATAGGCTGTAGAGAAATACAAAGAATAGTAGTTATAAAAGATAGATGTACAGATAACAGAAAATTAATGTGGAATAAAAGTAAAGTACTAAGGAGCTATTGTATTATCTTTGTATTTTTTTCTTCTTGTAGTGCTGAGGATTGAACCTGGGGCTTCACACATGTGGGGCAAGTGCTCTACCATGAGCTGTATCCCTAGCCTGAACCCCTGGATTTCTTAGGCTTTTGTATGTCCCTACCCTGCTATATCCCATCCTCAGGAGGCCAGGCCAATCTTAGGTCTACTGTGGAAAAGGCAGAATTGGTCTTTGTGATAGTTTTAGCTGCTACTAAAGAAGGTCCCTGGCCTTCTGCTCTGTGGGCAGAATGCCTAGACTTTATTCCACATACACCCCCCCCCCCGGGCTTTTTCAGCAGCTCTGAGTGACAACACCCATTCTTCTGTGCTTTCTAGGATCGTCCTTCTTAAGGCGGGCCTGATGGAAACACTCAATATCAAGATCCAGACCGACCAAGTGGTGTTCTTGGCATTCCATGAGAAACCGAAACAGTGACCAACCAACATCTTCCAGAAGTTTGAGCCTAGTCCTGCTGTGGACCTCTTCTTTCACAAAACAGCCAATTAACATGATGAGCCGGCCATTTCACACTGACATGGTCTTCTTTCTTTCTACCTGAAAATATCTGTGTTGCTAGAAGAAATAAAGACTATAAAGAGGACACTTATGCTAAGATACTTACTGTTTCTGTTGGAATCTCAAGTTCACTTATATGAATAAACTTCATTCATATAAATATTTATAGATTTGATATGTTACTATGAAATATAAATATGTATAAATATATTTACTTATTTGGGGGCATGGTTGAAAGGGAGTGTGCACATGTGGGAGATGAGCGTAGGAGTGGAGACAACAACTTTAAGCAGTCGCTCTCTCCATGGCGTGGGTCTGCTCATCAGGCTCCTTGGCCTACTGAGCCATCATGCCACTGGCCCTATCCATTCATCTTTGACAAAGTGTCTTATGTAATCCAGGACTGCTTCATACTCCCTGCGTAGCACTGAGTATGGCTTTGAAATAATAATCTTCCTTCTTGACCCTTTAGAGTTCTGCAATCCTGGGCCCAGCCATGGAGCCCAGGCTCGGTCTGAGCTGGGCAGGCACTGTGCCAACAGAACCACGTCCTCGGCCCTCTGTCTACTTTTCATGAAGCTGCTTTGGAGCGTAATTCCAGTGTGTCTATGTCTGATGTTCCTAGTGCAAACATTTCGTTTAACACAAATGTTAGGCTTAAAATGGTGAGATCGGACACACTGAGGAGAGAGTAAGAGTTCATACAGCGGAGTATGTGATCGGCAGGCTGAGCAGATAAGAGGAGCGGCAGGACTCAGAGGAAACCAACGAAGCTAGGTCTTAGCCTGATCCAGCTGGCTTCCAACAGAACCCTTCCCCCGCCCAGCCGTCAGCTTCTCCCTTTATGGGTGGTTATATGTAGTCCTGCATTGAACTATAACCGACTGAATTGTGGATAAAGACTCCTTCTAATAAAGCTTCCATTTGTATTACAGGAAAAGGACTCCCCCCCCCCAAGGGTGAGCAAGGACAGGAAATTGGTAGACCAAGACAGAAGCCTAGACAATAGAGATCATCCTTTGCCATTGCAGGGCATTCTTGAGGCTCACTTTCTGTTTTGTTACCTCGCCCGCTAAACTCCTTTTGCTTGCTGCAAGAAACCATGGAGATTTGCACTCTTTACCTGTGCCCCAGGGTGCTTCTTTCCCATCCGGGGCACGAGAATGGAGATGACTGCGGCTACAGTTTGAATTAGAGGGTCTTCCTTCAGGAGGAGGTATATCTTCCTATCCATAGCAGAAAAAAAAAATGTCCATTTCCACTAAATGCTAAACCTCAGTACAATGGAGCCAAAGCCTTTGTTCCTGCCTTCCTATCAGTGCCGTTCACACAGTAGGTGTGGGGTTAAAGTCCTTGAACAGATTCATACTTGCATTACTAGAAAAGATCCTTTAAGATTGGGCAGATCACACCAGCATTTAAAAGCTGCAGGAGTCCCTGCCACCTAGCATAATGGGACATCCCTGAGAAAACCCCACATATTACTGAACATCCTGTTCCCCAAATCCCCACCCCAGTTTCCTAAAGAAGAGACTGAGTTTCTGTTGAGAAACAGAGACTGAGGCACTCTGAGAACCAGGAGAAGCTCGGCTTTCATGCACCGTTGGCCCTGGGCCATGGAAAGGATAAAGCCTTGCAAATATTTACAGAGATGGTGCAAGCCCCTACAAGTCTACTCTCCTTTCTCACTGTAAACTCCAGGAGGCAACAAAACAAAAGAGCTAATGTCTATTAAAGGCCACAGTTGGCCAAGTCCAGCACAATGACGCCTTGTTCCATTTATTCCTCCTAACAGCCCCATAGAGCTGGGTCACCAAACTGCCAACAGTTCTCAACTTGTGGGTCACGACCCCCTTGGCAAATGTCTGCCTTCAAAAATATTTACATTACGATTCATAACTAACAAAATCACAGTTATGAAGTAGCAACAAAAATAATTTTATGCTTGGGCGTCACCACCATGTTGGCTGAACTCTGCCAATCCTTGGAATGACAGTAATTTAGTTTCTAGAAGCGATTTGTTTTACTAGATTCTTGCCCTCCCTATCCTTATTGCTGACTTAGAGACAGCCTGACTCCAATCACAGGCTATAGACACCCTCCCCCCAATGCACACACATTTCCTCTGATAGCTATAAGGAAGGGACTTCCCTCACACTTAGTTATTTTCAGGTTGCCTTGACAGTTGGATCATCTCAGGCAAGCCAGGGAGGGAGAGAGCCTGGCAGTGATGATGAACAGGATGTTGGAGCAGGGGCCGCTGTGAGATGTGAAGCTCACAAGTCAACTTGAAAGAAAGCAGAGGGATTGAGAGTGGGAAGGAGGAGTGCCAGGGCATTGCGCCACTCACCTGGAATACAGTCTAAGGAGGGAGCTCCCGTAGACCACAGAGCATTGGCTCCTCCCTGGCAATCACACTTGCATGCTTTCTGGTACCAGGGGTCCTCACCCTCATCCTGCAGGCAGCCAGAGGAGCACAAGTCACAAAAGGCATAGTCAAAGGCAACTGGCCAGAGCTCCACAAGAAGCTTATTTGCAAAGCTCAGATCCATTCATTGTAGCGTGTGGTTGCTGCCTCTAAGCACGCACAGTGGCCCTTCAACTTGGATTGCATGTTCCTTTTCAGCTTGAGTTCTTGCTGTTGCTATTGTTTTTAGACCCGGTCTCTCACGTGTATCCCAGGCCAACTTTAAATTCACTGTGTAGCAGAGGATGACCTTGCTGAACTCCTGACCCTCCTGTCTCCACCTCTGAGTGCTGGGCTTCTAGATGGGTGCCACCTTGCCCAGTTTATATGGTACTCAAGATTAAATCAAGACCTTCATGAATCCTAAACAAGCATTCTATCAACGATGGTACACCCCAGGTCTATATTTAAAAAATGTGTGTGCATGTGTACATGTTACATTCAGGTGCACATGTTCTTGTATGCTCACGTGAGGGTGCTGGAGGACAACTTTGGGTGGCATTCTGAGGGATCCCATCTGCTTCCTTTGAGGCAGGGTCTCTCTCTTACTGTCTTGGAGCTCACCAATTAGGCTAGACTAGTTAGTTGGCCAGCATGACCTGGGGATTCTCTTGTCTTCTCCTCCTAATACTGGGGTTACAAACTCCTGACACCATGTCCTGGAGTTCTCTGGATTTACCAAATGAGCCATCCTTCTATCCCCCATTTTGTTTTGTTTCAGGCTGGGTCTCATTCAGCACAGGCTGACTGACCTCCAACTCTCTGTGTAGCCAAGGATGGCCTTAAGCCTTCTGATCCTCCTGCTTCTATGTTCCAAATGCTGGGATTAAATGTTCCACATTGCTCTGCTCATCTTTGATTCTAAATTTTTTAAAAAAAAATGTCTATCACTATAGGCAACCAGCCGATTATCTCCCAGTGATACCCATGTACACAAGGGTAAAGTCCACCTTTTTGGAGATGGAGTTCCAGTATAAGGTTGGACTTTCCATGCTCCCTGGAGGATCCTATCTAAGGCATCCAATTTTAAAACTAATGCGGTAGTACATGACTGTAATCCCAGCACTTGGGAGACAGGGATAGGAGGATCAAGAGTTCAAAGTTATCATCAACTACCTATCAAGTTCTAGGCCAGCTTGGGCTACATGAGAACTTGCCTCAAAAAAAAAAAAAAGCAACAATGACAACAAAAAGCAATAACAACAGCAAAACAGATGTCAATCTAACTGGACATGGTATCTGCACTACATACAAAAATCCTGTCCCAGGAACAAAGAAACCCACCAACCTTCCTAGGGGTGCAGCTAAGCTCTAAATCCCTTGCATAACATGAACAAAAAGGTCTCTAAAATAGGTTTGGGTGGGTGTTTTTTTCGGATTTTTTTTTCTTAGTTCCCTGTTTTGAGGCAGGGTCTCTTGTGTCCCAGGGTGGACTTAAACTCTATGTACTCAAAGTAAAACCTTGAAATGACACTTCTGCCTCTACCGCTAGAGTGCTGGGATTATAGGCATTCACCACCATGTATGCTAGATAAACACTGTGCAACTGAGTCGTATTGCTAGCTTCTCCCCTGAACCTCTCTGTCTCTGTGTCTCTGTGTCTGTGTGTCTCTGTCTCTGTCTCTGTCTCTGTCTCTGTCTCTGTCTCTCTCTCTCTCTCTCTCTCTCTGTCTGACTCTCCCCCCCTTTCTTTCTTTCGAGTTAGGGTCTCACTTTGTAGCCCACGGTGGCCTGGAACACACTGTGCAGCCAGGCTAGCCTTGAGTGCCTCAGTTTACTTCATGCTGGAATGATAGGCCTAAGTTCAGTGTAAAACTTTTATTAAAAAATACATTTGAAAGGGGGCTGGAGAGATGGCTCAGTGGATAAGAGCCCTTAACGGTGCAAATATGAGGACCTGAGTTCAAATCTCCAGAGCCCAGGCAGAAAGCTGGGCATGGCTGCTTCATGTGTCCACAGCCCCAGTGTTAGGGGGCATAGAGAAGGATGATTTAGGTAGTTCATGGCCAGCCCACCTAGCCACAAAAGCAAGCTTCCAGTTTAGTGAGAGAGTCTGAATTAAGGCAAGGAGGGAGAGAGGGATAGAGGAAGACCTGCCTTTACACTCATGTACACACCCAACACACAAATAAAACAACATACATTTGGAAAAGCCTCTCAGGCTCCAGGCATAGGTAGCTCAATGCAAATCACTTGCTGAGCACGCGCAAGGCCCTAGGCTTCACCCTCAGCACTCTTCCCCCCAAATAGTGCTAGATTCATCCATTAGTTTCACGTCAATAACGATGAAAAGTCAATCCTTCTTACTGTAACGTACCTCTGTCGATGACAATCCCAATGTGGCTGAGCAAAAAAACAAGAGAGGGAAAAATGAAGTTAAGAAAGGAAAGAAGGCAAAATGAAAACAATGCCATGCAGGTTGAGGTACTCATTCTGGAAGTCCAGCTGAGGTCGCAGCCACCACGAAAACAGATGCTGGGAAAGGAGGTAGAAAAAGGATGCCAATAATAATAATTATAAAAATAATAATTTTGCCGGGCGGTGGTGGCGCACGCCTTTAATCCCAGCACTTGGGAGGTAGAGACAGGCGGATTTCTGAGTTCGAGGCCAGCCTGGTCTACAGAGTGAGTTCCAGGACAGCCAGGGCTATACAGAGAAACCCTGTCTCGAAAAACCAAAAAAAAAAAAATAATAATAATAATTTTGTTCCTTATAGAATTATGGAAAATACATTAATATGGCAACGCACAGTGTAGTACAGCTTTCTTTCTTTAAACTACATTTATTTACATATTTATGTATTATGTATGTTTGCTTATTGTTTTGTTTTAGTTTTTATTTTTGTGAGGCGTTAGGTGAGTGGCGTGACAGCACCATTGTACCAGTGTGGGGATCGGAGGAGGAAACTTTGCAGAGGTCTCATTCTCTCCTACCATGTGGGTTCCAAGGACTGAGCTCAGCCCATCAGGCTGCTTGGCAGCAAGTGCCTTCAGCTGCAGAGCCCTCCTCCCAGCCCCAGGATCCTTTATCTCTCACCATCAATGTCAATACTGTTAGCATTCTAATGGAGATCTTCCCAGCTACCCCACCCCTTTTGCAGAAAATACTTGATATATTTGGGGGGGGGTTGTTTGTTTGTTTGTTTTTTAATTTTTTGAGACAGGATTTCTCTGTGCAGCCTTGGCTGTCCTGGAACTCACTCTGTAGACCAGGCTGGCCTCAAACTCAGAAATCCACCTGCCTCTGCCTCCCAAGTGCTGGGATTAAAGGCGTGCACCACCACCGCCCATCTGATATATTTTTTAAATAGTTTTTGTGACTATAATCACAGCATTTCTCTTTTTTCCTCCCTCCAAACATGCCCATATACCCCTCCCAACTCTCCTTCAATTTCATCCCATTTTCACCAATTGTTATTACATTCATATACATACACATACATGTACACGTACACACACACACACACACACACACACACACATTCCTAAATGTAACCTGTTTGGTTCATGTAATGCTACTTGTATGTCTGTTTGTCTGTTTTTAGGAATGTTTGGCACTGGGCTACCCTATCATGGTAAGGAAGGCAGAGTGCCCGTAGCTGCGGTGGTGGGATCCTGAGGCAGCGGGTCAATCCATGTACCACGGACATTTATTGAGCACTAGTTATAGTAGTGACAATATGGAACCAGTCTAAATTGTCATCAACAGAAAAATGGATAAAGAAAATGTATGCACAATAAAGAATGAAGTTATATCATTTAAAAAAAAATGGGAGTTTACTTTCTGCACCATGTTGGACTCTGTTTTCCTTTTCTTTTAAACTCGTTCCTTTCCTGATTAAGTCCTCCTCCTCCTCCACCCTTTCCTCCTCCTCCTCTTTCTTCTCCTCCTGCCTCTTTTCCTCCCCTTCCTCCCTCTCCTTTTACTCCTCCTTCCTGTCCGCTGTCCAGGAAGTGATCCCCAGCTGCCTCCACGTGCCAGATTCGTGTTAGAAGTCTGCTGCTGGCACATGACTGTGATCTCAGCACTCCAAGAGGAAAGGCAGGAGGGCTGTTCCTCTAAAGCCATTCTCAGCTGCATGGACGTCTGAGCAAGCCTGGGATGCACGAGACCCTTGTATTTTGTTTCTTAATACAAAATAATAACAATTTAAATTCAGCCTGGAGTACCTAGCAAAATCCTCATAGACAAACACTGGGGACTGGAATTGAAAATACCGGACAGTCTTCCAGCTAACCAAGGTTCAATTTCCAGCACCCACTTGGTAGCTTACAGCCATCTATAACTCCTAGAACTCTTGTCCCAGCAGAGCCTATGCTCTGTTCTGGCCTCTGAGGGCACCAACCATACAAGTGGTACACAGACATACATATAGACAGACATCCATACACATACGATCTTAAAAATAAAACAACAAAAAGGTTACTTTTGCCTGGACTATTGGTTGGAAATTTTTCTTGAGGTTTGTCTATAATATACAAGACCTCTTAAACCACAGTAAAATATAAATTCCATGTAAGTAATCTGGGACCATTGAAAGTGCAAAAGTTAGTAGGAACGGGTTTAACTCATTCAGCTGTGGTGGCTAAACTATAAGCATCAGTAGCCCTTGCTAGCCACCCTCTCTGACACAGGGTCTCATTATGTAGCCATGGCTATCCTGGAACTCACTATGCAGACTAGGCTGGCCTTGAACTCACAGAGCTCTGTCTCCTTCTCTCAAGTGCTTGAATTAATAGTGTATTCCTCCACATCTGGCACTATACATTTTTCTGGTCCTCCTCCTTTACTCCTTTCTCCTGCATTTTCTTCCCCTCATTCTCCTGGTTCCCTCCCTACCTTTCAATAACTGATCCCTGTCTGCTTTCATGTCACATGTATGCTGTTGTCGCCACCCCAAGATCTCTCCTTTTCTGCTCATCTTTTCCTATGAAAGAAGACAGTGTATAATAATTCTGATTCATCTAATAATTCTTTCAAGAGCATTCATACTCTTATGATCACAGTCCCCCCTCCACATCTCTCCAGGATCTCTCTATGCATGGCTACATGATCTCATTGTAGCCCTGGCTGTCCAAGAACTTGTCATGTAGACCAAGCTGGCCTCGAACTCACAGAGATCTACCTGACTGTCACCTGAGGGGCAGGATTAAAGGCATGCACTACCACACCCTGTTTGTATATGGTGTCTTTGTCATAGGTTGACTTAAGAGTCCTTTGAGTAAGTACTCAGGCGTGGTCATCCTGGATCATGTTGTAGTTCTAGTTCTAGAGGGTTTTGTTTTGTTTTGTTTTTTGTTTGTTTGGGTTTTTCCCTTCTTTTTCCTTCTCCTCCTCCTCCTCCTCCTCCTCCTCCTCCTCCTCCTCCTCCTCCTTCTTCTTTGTGGAAGTGGGTAGGGAACCTCTGTGCTGATTTCCATAGTGGCTACATACACCAGTTTACACACCCACCAACAGTGAAAAAAAGTGGGTTTTTTTTGTAAAGCTTAATATGTAAATTTGCATGTTTGTGTGTGTTCCTGTGTGTAGTGTATGTGCACATGGAGTTAAAGGAGAGCCTTGAATATTCCTTAGGAGCCATGTACCTATTTTAGATACCATCCCTTAGTGGCCTGGAAATGGACAAATAGGCTAGGGTGGCTGTCCAGCCAGCCTTGGGGATCCTCGTGTCCCCTCTTCCCCACTGTGCCTAGCTTTTAAAGTTTGATTTCTGGGGATTGAACAGAGATCTTGAGTCTTGCATATCAGGTACTCTGCCGGCTGAGCTCTCTCATCAGCCCACATTTGCATGCTTTTATTAATCTGTCGTTTGTCATAAGAAGTCTCAGCCATGAACCTGAGAATGAATAAGTAATATATATTAATTTTCTCCTCATTAATGCCAAAATCCCCACTTCTTTCCAACAAAACAAATCCCTTTATTTCTGGGCTGACTAGGAAACAATACACACCTACTGTAGCATTCTCAAAAGAAACCTGAGTGTAGACAATGGAAGCTGTAAGTCCCTCATCTAACCACTTTGTCGTTTAGCAAGAGAATCAGATGCCCATGAAAAGCTTTCAGCTTACGAGTAGACACTCGTCTTTTTATCACGATTATAAAAGCTACCAGTTAAAGGAGGCACATTTCTCCTTTCTGTGGCCACATGGCTGCACTCATTGTGAGACTGGCACTGGACCCAGGCATAGACGCTATGCAGCAGAAGTCTTGTTCTCTACCCAGGGAGACCTAAAGACCTGGAAGAAGATAGACCGCTGGGCAGCACCCATGGTGATGCTGGAGTTGTGATGGAAGGCAGGAAGCATGGCTCCTAAATCTACTAAGACTCAGGGTCAGCAACTTCATTGGCACCCATTCTGGGACCTTGTTCCTATGTTAGTCACCTGTTACAAGCAGAACTGACATTGTAGGGTAGCAGTGAACATGTAGGACTGCCATTTTTTTTGTGTGTGTGTGTGGGTTTCTGTTTTGGGTTTTTGGAAACCATCTCATATAGCCCAGAAAGGCATCAAACTTACTATATAGCCAAGGCTGGCCTGGAAATCTTAGTTACCCAACATCCACCTGCTGGGGGCTGAGATTACAGATACATGGCTCCATGCTGGGTTTGGGTGTTCACCACAGAACTGGCTGTGAGCTAATGATTTGGCTTCCTCTCCTCCTGCTCAATTCCTATATTGAAATCTGTTGGCCAGTGTGAGAGCATCCTGAGATGGAGGGTTTTTAGAGATAATTAAATCACTCTGGGGCTCTGACTAAGCTGTCTACTCACATCAATGGAATGAGTACTTTTAATATAAGGTTCTAGAAATCTGGATACCTTCCACTTGTAAGGACACTGAAAAAAAGCACCACCTATGAACCAGTAGCCCTCACCAGACACAGAGCCTGCTAGGGCATTTGATCCGGGACATTTGATCCTCTAGAACTGTTGTCATATGGAAGCCAGTCTGTGGTGTTTTGCTTTAGCGGAGCAAGTGAACCAATGTCTTAGTTCCTTAGCTATTGACATCATAAAGTACCATGAAGAAGGTAACATATACAAGAAAGTATTTAATTGGGCTATGTGGTTTTTAGGGGATTAGAATTCATGGTGGCAGAGCAAAGGCATGACAGCAGGAACAACTGAGAGCTCATATTTCAATCAGCAAGTCGGACACAGAGAGAGGCACACTGGGAAACTCCAAAGCCTTACCCCATTGGCAGGCCTCATCCAGTAAGGCCACACCTCCTAATCCTGCCCAAATAGGTTCAACAACTGGGGATCAAGTTTTCAAATATATGAGCCCATGGGGACCATTTTCATTCAAACCACCATAAGCGAGTACTACAGTGAAAATACCTGCACTAGCAAAAGAACTCACTGAGGGCTTCGTCTTTCCAAATGCAATGGATTTTCCCCTTCCATCCCCACACAGCCTTTCCTGTCTACCTTCAGTGTCCACCATTCTGATAAACCTTTGCTTCCTTTGAGAGCTTTGCTTACTCCAAGTACCACACAGATATTGCTAAAGCCAAGATTCAGATTCCTGCATTGAATGGCTTACTAGATCTCTACATGTAGATGCCTCTTAGTATTCTAAGCGGGACCCAACCAAATATTGGTGGGGTAGAGAACAGTGCCAACTCTTATATGCTCCTGTTGACTGGTGGAACGTAGTCTAGCCTCTTTGGCTTTGGGTAATTTATACCAAGGCTGAGCATATGTGTTCCCAGTTCCTTTCGTAATTAGAAATGCTTTCATGTATTTTCCCAAAATAAAAATGTGCCCTAGAATATTCATGGAAGCAGACCTTGTAATGCCTACTCTTCAACTGGAAATACTGATATGTCCCTCAAGAGGAGAGATACACAGTGATAAATTCACAAACTAGAACACTAAATCACAATGAAGATAAAAGTAAAATGACATGGTAATAAGGAGGGGCTTCTCCTCTCCAGTCCACAGACCCTGCCTGCTCTTTGCACTCCTCAACATGCCTCACTGCTAAAGAGAGTTGCTTACATCTATCTTCCATCTGCCAATGCAGAGAAATGAAACCCACTTACTCAAAGCCCCTCAGATGTGTGCCCCTTATCTCTATGATAAGTCACGAGACCATGGTCTATCTCCTGCCCACCTCTCTTTATGAACATTTGCTCTCTGCATTTCTCGCCATGCCCTGGTCCACAGAGTTTTTCTTTTTCTTTGTCTCAAATCCCCCTACTTACCTGCCAACTTCTCTAATTCCACATCCCCTTTGCTATTAAAAGGACTTTCCTAATCCCAACTCACCCGTTGGCCTTGGCCTTTGTTCTCAACATTTTCCTTCCTTCCTTCCTTCCTTCCTTCCTTCCTTCCTTCCTTCCTTCCTTCCTTCCTCCCCACTACTCTTTTGAGTCAGGGTCAGGGCTATAGCTCAGTTGGTTGGGTGCTTGTCTTAACATGCACAAAGCATGGGTTTGATCCCCAGCGCCTCATAAACTGGACATATTGGCATTCATTCTTGTAATCCCATCATTGGGAGATGAAAGGAGAACCAAAAAAGTTCAGGGTCATCCTTTGCTTCATAGTGAGTTCAAAACTAGCTTCCAAGCTATATGAGATCACTGAGCTATATATATAACCATAGTCCAGAAGAATCCATGAGATTAGCACCTTTCTTACTTGGCTTGTTAATCAAGAGGTACTATGCTCCACCTCCCATCCTCAAAAGAAGCTGGGATACCTAAGAGAAAGGCCTAGCCACTAGGCAGGCATGGGGTAGGAGCTTATTGCTATGCTTCCTGCCCCTCAGCCCCAGAGGCTCTACTGGTTGCATAAACATCCGCTTGCCAAGACTTTTATGGAGAGATAAAAGAGAGAGAATCAAAGCCCAAATCTGTCACTGAATAACATCTACTAAAGTTCAGGTGAGCCAACCCCACAGTTCACAAGAGGCTCAGCAAATAGCTTTCAGGGACTTCTGCAACTTTCCTTATTCCTGGGGGTGGGTGGGGGGTAGGGGTGGGACCTAGCCACTAGGCAGGCATGGTGTAGGAGCTTGTTCCTATTGCATTTGGAACTGATTTCTTGCAGGTTCCCCCACCCACTGTCTCCCCTCCCTAGCAAGCATTTGACTGCAGGCAGCCTGGGATTCTAAGGTGCCAGATTCCTATGAAAATGAGCAGAGAAAAGAGGGAACAGCAGGCATTTTTAGAGAAAAAACAAAACGCTGTCACCAAGGGAGCAGTGAATGAAAGTCACTGTTGCAGTTCCCCCAAAATGATTTAATCACCAAAACAACTGGGGAATAAAAGCATAAAGCTTTTTTTTTTTTTTTTTTTTTTTTTTTTTTTTTGTCTACAACATATCACACCAGAATATATTATTGTTGGAAAGAGAGACAGGGGTAAAAATGGCAACCTTTAGAAGAAAAATCATAAATTATTTCGATCATGTAGATGCAGTTTTTTCCTGCCTACTCAGGTCGTTCCCATGCTCCTGGCACATGGTTACAGGTGACACTGCCACTTGCTCATCTTAGATTTGTGCAAAATGGGATTATGTGTCCTTTTTATTCAAATGGTTGAGCCGCTGGGGAAGACCTTGTTACCACAGGGGCGTGGGGGGAGGTCAATCAAGGCGTGCTTATTTCTCTGCGTGGACCTTGCAAGCCTAAGTGAAAAAGTATACCTTAGAGAGACCGCAATGAGATTATTTTAGATTATTTTGGTCCTTCTGATTGGGACTCACAAAATACAGTATTCACTCATTTAGAAACTGACAAAGCAGGGGAGAAAGGTATAAAACTATGAATGATTTAAAAAAAAAAGTAACCAGCCCCTTCTTTATCTACTTGAGAAATACGAATAAAGACACAGGAGAAAACCAGCAGGCTGCAATAATGTCCCCTTGGGAAGAAGAAAGAAGGAAATTGCTTCTAGTGTGAAAGTGTTGCTATTTTAGGCGACAGGCATATTCATGGGTAAATCTGTTATCCTTTCGTGCTCAACACAGATGAACCACACAGACACACGGCAAGCAAAAGACAAAAGACCACATGTTGTGTAATACCATTTCAGTGTAAAGTCTAGAAGAGGCAAATCTATAGAAGACAGGAAGGGACTTTGTGGATGCCAGGGACTGGGGCTGGAGGCTGGGGAGAATAGGGAGCAAGTATTTAGTATCTGTAGTGCTGAAAAGATTCTAAAATTGGATCATATGTGCCACAAATCTGTAAGCATATTTAAAAAAAAAACTATTGAAGTGCACCCTCTAAAAGGATGAATTAAATGGCACATAAACCACATCTTTTAAACATTGCTTTTGGCTGGAAAGATGGCTCACAGGTTAATAAAATATACTGACTCTATTCTCAGCACCAATGTCTGGTGGCATAAAACTGCTTGAAACTTCAGCTTCAGGTGATCTGATGTCTCCACAGGCTTCCACAGGCACCTGCATGCGGATGCACATACTGCTCCCCCAGATACATAATCAAAAATAAAATAAGTTTAAAAAAAAACAGATGCATTTTACAAAAATAAAATTGCAATACCTGATGGTTTTTATACCCACAAAAGAGACAAAGTTACCTGTAAGACAGGGCTGGATAGCTCCCTCCACCTTTATACAATAAACATGACCCCCCAAAATGGACTAACACATTTTAATAGGATGAATTTTTTTTAAGATTTATTTATTGCTTATTTATTTATGATATGTGAGTACATTTGTCTTCAGACACCAGAAGAGGCATTAGACCCCATGACAGATGGTCATGAGCCACCATGTGGGTGCCGGGATTTGAACTCAGGACCTTCGGGAGAGCAGTCAGTTCTATTAACTACTGAGCCATCTCTCCATCCCCAGAATGAATGTTTTAATCAAGAGGAATGGCATAGGATCCACACTGCACAGTGGAAAATCAACAGGGCCCGACCTTGTTCTAAGCCATCAACTGTTGTCTCAGTGTGGTCACATGTGTGTTCCCAAATGAACCCTCATCCAGGGCAGAAACAAAGGTCATCTACTGATCTTATTTCACAACAATAAGAAACTGCTGTCATCAAAGAATAGAAACAGCATAGGCTAAATGAGCCAAAGAACCTTTGTGCATGCGTTCCCACTGTCCAGTGGAATGTATCTTTCCCATGTGTGTTGGTTTATGTCTCCATCCGGACTAGAAACTGATAGAGTGCAGCCTTTGCGTCCTATAACTATCCTGTTTCCCACCATATCCACGTTTGCTCTGGATAGAGTACACTGGTACTTTCTGAGTCACACTATCCAATTTTGGACAGCTTGTTTCCTTATAAATATGGTAAGGGATACACAACACACACACACACACACACACACACACACACACACACACACGTAACAGTTTAGATGACTTCTGTCCACAGGACAGTGTGCTGATTTGAATGAGAATGCTCCCCATGGGCTCATATGAATTCTCGGTTCCCAGCTGGTGGAACTGTTTGTGAAGGATCAGGAGTTATGGCCTTGTAGAAGGAGGCGTGTCACTAGTTTGAGGTTTTAAAAACTCACCCCAGGCCCCCTTAGCTATCTCTCAACTTTGTGACTGTGTCTTAAGATATAAGCTCCCAGCTACTGTACCAGCACCATGCCTGCCTGCCTGCTACCAAGTCCTTGCCTCACCCGCTATAATTGGAAACCCTCAATAAACTGTTTCTTCTTCTCTAAGTTGCTTTGGTCATGGTGCCTTAGCACACCAGTAGAAAAATAAGACAGATGGGAGGGTCAAAGCACAGCTTTACTAGATGAGGGGATCTAGTCTAATTCTGAGCATCAAGTTTTAATGTTTACCTTGTTACAAATATTCAGACATGGGTTTGTGTTGCACACAGAGGCCAGAGGACCATTGTAGGTATGTAGGTATCATTCCTCAGGAAACATCCATTTTGTCTTTTCTTCCTACCCCCTTTTTTGAGACAGGTTCTCTCATTGGCATGGAGCTCGCCTAGTAGGTTAGGCTGGCTGGCTGGCTGGCTGGCTGGCCAACAAGGGCCAGACATCTGCCACCCAAGCACTGAGTTTATAAGCATGCATCACTACGTTTGACTTGTTTGTAGACCTTTATTTTTCATTTTATGTGTATGAGTGTGGACCGTGTCTGCATGTGACGAGGTTACAAGAGGCTGCCTGAGGCCCTGGAACTTGAGTTATAGAGTCCTGGGAACCAAGCTTAGGTACTCTCTAACAAATGCTGTCAATTGCTAAGCCACCTCTCCAGCTGTCACCTCTCCATCTGTCACCTATCCAGCTGTCATACCTGGTTTTGTTGTTGTTGTTGTTTTGGATTTTGGTTTGGGGTTTTGGTTTTTTTTCTTTAAACAAGGAAAGTTCTGGGGATTGAACTTAAGTCACCATGTGTAAGCTGTAAGCACTTTAGAGTAACCCCAGACAAGGATTCTTGCTTAGGTTTTTTTTGTGAGAAAAGAACAAGGAACCAAAGAGAAGCAACACGGATAGCAAACATTAGAAAGCTTGAGAAAGATCCTGGGATACGTTGGGTATATAACTCAGGTGTAGAACCATTGTTTAGCAAGCGCAGGGCTCTGGGCTTTATCTCCAGGCCTGACATTTTTTTTTTTAAAAAGGCACAAATTCCTGACATGGAATTGCAAAGGGCAAAGGTGGAATGCCAACAACCCTCCTTTAAAACATCTTAGAAATTGGGTGTGGTGGTTCATGCTTGAAATCTTAGCACAAAGAAGGTGGAAACAGGCTGACTGCTATGCAGTCAAATCCAGCCTGGACTTCATAGTAAACTGAAGGCTAGCCTGGGCTTCAGGTTTGGATCCTGTCTCAAAATAACAACAACAGCAGCAGCAGCAGCAACAACACCAACAATAATAACAACTAAGAAAAAAACCCTGTTTCTTTGTGTTCGCCGTATGACCTTGAGATTTTATTTTCACAAGTCTTTCCAAACACTAGAAATACCACTACATAATAAAAGACACAAGACTGCTGGTCCATGAATATAGAGAAGACAGAGGAGAATGTTATAAGCCAGGAATCCTGACTCTTGTGTGTATTTATTTTATCTGATTGGCAGGTCATTTGCAGAGCAGAGAGGCCTCCTTTTCCCTGAACACTCTAAACACACAGTGTCACCCACAAGTCATTCAACCAATGCCCCTCCTTCCTTTTTCCCCCTCCCTCCCAGACAGGGGCTTACTATATAGCTCAGCCTAGCCTAGACCCCCTCCCAATGTTGACACAGGGTCTCGGATAGCCCAAGCTGTCCTCAAACTTAAGTAGTTGAGGTTGGCATTGAACTTGTGACCTTCCTGCTTTAACTGGTCCAGTACTAGGATTGTAGGTCTGGGTAGCTATGTCAGAAAAAGGATGAAGTAAGGTTTTTATTTCTGTGTTTTATCCTGCTTCTGGGGATTGAACTCAGGGAGTCATGAATGCTGGGCAGGGGCTGTACCACTGAGCCACATCTCCAACTCTTCAACCAATTTTTAGTATTTGAAGGTATAAAGATTAAAAGGAATTCTGAATTGATGGGCACTTGAGAGGTAAGAGAGGCAAGAGAGGCATGAAAGAGTATTATGTCCAAGATTGAAAGAGATTTAAAGTTTACTTGATTGACATTTTAGAGATTTAGCTTTAATCTGTCCTTATTTAAGCATATCATGCCTGCCAGGGCCACATTTAGAAGTTTAAAAGTGATGGGGTATATGGAGTGTTCAGGGTTTATTGACTTTCTTTGGATTATCTTATTAGACTTCTATTAGACTGCAGTGGTACTTGGCCTTATGCTAATCCATATTTAAACTAGGGTGACCCTTTGTCCTGATTTGCCTAGGACAGTCCTCGTTTACACTTGTCCCAGCAGAGCTATTAATAGTCTCATCCTTAACCCTCAGGAACAGGCAGGTTTAGAATATTAAATTCTACAATTGCTCTAACGTTGCCTCTTAAAATTTCCAAGGAATATGACTTCTCATTAATCGTTGCAATGTAAAGTTGTTTTATACAAATTCTGAGGCCCTTCCTTCTTTCTGTTGGGTTTCCATATCATTTGAACTTTAGAAAGTTCTTCCTGAAACCAAGAAGCCAGTACCAAGATGGTGACAAACAGTCACACAAAGATGACCTTTTGAAATTAATAACCCGTGAACTGATTGGCATGTTGTCATCCAACAATTTTTAGTATTCAGGTTCTATTTCTATTTTATCAACTATTTTCTATATGAAACCATATTATTAAATATATTAATAAATGTCAATAGCAGAATAGTACATACCTTCATAGCCAAAGAGAAGTAATAAGAAGAAGCCTTCAATCTTGCGTGGCATTTTCTCCTTGTCCTTGGTCACAGCAAGGTCTAAGTGAAGTGGAGGGCTGGCCTAGGAGCAGGCGATTAAGTTGAGCACTGGCCTCACTAAGCATCTTATTTCGTTCTTAGGTCTTTCACTCAGCCCCTGTCCAATTAACCCACACAGTCCCCTGCCTCAACAAGAAGTCTCAGGAGATACTGTTGACACAGGTTGGTTTAGCAAAAAAGGTGCCGATGTTATTCCATATTTAACTGTAAGGCGAGTAATAGAAGGAAATAGAAACTAGAGTTGGAAGATGTGGGTCCCTAATTCTTTCTCTGACATTATTTTTCTGGGGAGTGATCTTGAACCTTCCTGCCAAGTAAACACAGCCTCTATTTGTAGGAAAATGTCATAGAGTGTTTTCTCCCAGGACTTGTCATATTGACAATCTGCCTGCTCTGGAAAACATTGCCTTTGGTAGTGGTGGCTCAGTTATATGTCAGGATTACTTATGAGAGTGACAACACAGAAACAATCAGAACGTCTAACATTAGAGAAGCTGGCTAAGAGTGCAGATGGCCAAGTTCATCTGGGAAGAAGCATATCACTTGCCATGGTGTGAACTCAAGGCAAAGTTTCTGGCTGTAAAACAATGATGATAATGTTTACTTCGTAGAATTTTGTGGAGATTGAAATGGCATGATACTACAAAACACAGAGTAAGCCTGGAGGTGTAGCTTAGCTCAAGATGGAGACACTTGCTTCGAGTGTGTGTCTCACATTTGATTCCCATCATTAAAAAAAAAAAAGTACTTATGCCAATGTCTGGCATCCTTGGCTATCATTATTACATGGCCATTCAAAATAAAGTTGATGGGAGGAACAGGGTCAATGGATGCAGAGTTTCAGTTTTGCAAGAAAAATTCTGGAAATCTGTTCACAGCAATGTGAATATACTTATAGTAATTAACTGTGCATTTGGATGGCTATAGTTTTAAAAAGAGTAAATTGATTATTAACAAGGAAGTTTTGTTTTGTTTGTGTCTGTTTGTTAGTTACAAAAAGATGTATATTTATAAATTGCGTAAGCAAAACTGGGGCTGGGGGGCAGGGGGGGGGGACGGGCAGGGCAGTAGGAAGCCAAGAAAAAAAATCTAGTTTCTCATTCCCCGGTTAGTTCTCTGTTCCCACCATCTCACTCTTGACCCTGAGGACCCCCAGAAACCTTTCACTCATTCTTCTTGTGAAAGATAAAAACATCTCTTCACTCCTCCCCCAAGAAATTCTCTTCCCTGAACAAAACTATAATAATGAGAACAACAGCAACAACAGCAAAACGAACTAGAGAAACATCTAGTCATCAATCAGTAAGTACTGGATGTGTTTGTAAAGCCTGACATGAGTAGGGAGCAAGGGTAATCGGGTATGTATTATATACAAGTGTGAAATTGTCAAGAACTACATTTAATTAATAAATTTAAAAGCATTCCATGTATTCTAAACTGTATATAAATTCTTCCTTTACTAACTCTTCAGCTACACTGAAAGGAAAAGAACTATGCTTTTGCTCTCGTTCTACATTTTAGAGTCGAATAAAGTATTAAAGAGTTGAATAAGGTGTTTTTAATCTTTAATCACAATCGACTTTTTAAAACGGCAGCTACAGTTAAAGCATGGTTACATTGAGGTGTTTTCGTGGGAAGTTCTAGGGAGCAGCTTGCCCTGGCTCAGGATAAACGGCTGCTGCGGGCGCTCCTGGTGCAGCATAGGGGAGCTTTTCAAGGTGGGGTAAACAGCGGCTAAGGCTTCGATTCCTTTCTGAGATGTTAGGAGAAAAAAATGTAGGTAGAAAAACAAAAGTAAAAGTCTCCGGTTCTTAATCTAGGGGAAAAAAGAGTGAGCTGACTTTGCAGCTATGGTCCCACTGGGGCTCGAACCCAGGACCTTCTGCGTGTAAAGCAGACGTGATAACCACTACACTATGGAACCACCACGGGGAGTTACTAGCTCAGTAGGCCCTTTGAGAGGGCGCCGCCAGGCTCAGCGTCTCCGCAGGAAGCCCTGCCCTCGGCCGTGGCCCCGCCCCTTCTCAGAGGCGGGGAGTTTCGAAGCTGGATTCGGAGCCCGCGCTCAGGAGTTCTTCCTGTACTGGACCTAAAGCGGGGGTTGAGCCAGGGCCCGGGTTCTTCGAACCTCCGGACTCCAAACTTTCCCTCAGCCGCGGCCCGGCCGGTGGGAGTTTACCCCGTTAGACCCGTTAGACCCGTTAGACCCCTGCCTCTGGCACATTCCCTCAGCTGTGTCCCCCTCCCCACTTACAGGGACTGGACTGACTGATGGCATCTGCTTTGGCAGGGTTGGAAAAGGTCAAAGGTGCAGCCCTTTCGCTCTCCTCTCGCCTTTCCCAACATTATTCCCTCCCTGAAGTCACCAAGGAGATAAAATTCTCAGGGCTTTTCCTTCTGTCCCATTTGTCTAGTGTAGTAAAAAAAAAAATATATATATATATATATATAATATTATATAAAATATAAAATATATATTATACATTATATAAAATATATTGTATATTATATAAACTATATAAAATATATAAATATGTTATATAAAATATATTGTATATTATATTATATAGAAAATATAGTATTATATTATGTAAAATATATAAAAAACATTATTATATTATATAAAATATTAATTATATATATAAATTATATAATATATATTATATAAAATATATATATAAATAATTTCTGCATGTTTTTTTCTCCACCTTAGAGCATTTATGTTCTCAGATCAAACACACACACAGTCTTGTATTTTTAAATATGCCTTAGGCAGTATAATAGCTGGACAACCGCCGTCCATGTTGTTAGAATCTATTTCCCAATCGATAACACTGAATTTTTTCTTATTATTTACTATGTTTCATCTGGGCTGCTCTTAGCTCCAAATGGCTAGCTTATATGGCCTCCTGACATATTTAAAAATTTAAGGCTATGTGTATCTTTCATCTTGGAACATAAATGGTCTATGGCGAGTAGAAACCCCGCGCCAGGTTAATTTAATATCTTCTTTTACTACATTCTAGGGCTAGACTAAGTAGTGGTTGCATACAGGCCAGCTCTTCCTGATTGTCACAGAGGAAATAGCACCATCTGTGTCACTTAACTTGAGAGTCCTGAGACAAAATGAAAGTGATTGTCCTGTGTCTGTTAGGTTATGAAGAATTCAAATGGTGGTCACAGAGCCTTACACCCAGTGGTCTGACCTTGCTTCAAGAAAGGCAAGGTTGTGGGACTCTCCAGCATCAAAGGCTCTCCGGTGGGTTTCTTTTTTTTCGTTGTGTTAGTTTGCCTTCTCTGGTTAGAAATAACATCCATCCATCCATCCCTGTTTTTCTGATAATGCTGAGGGAAGAAATGGGGTAGAATGCGGATGGGGTGGCATGAACCCAGATGTGGGGGTAAGTGGAATTTTAGTCATGTTATAGCTGTGCACTCAAGCTATTGTGTTCAATATGTTAACTCCCGTCTTAGTCCTAAAATGTAAGGGCTACATGGACTAGACATCTATCTCTATCTTTACTCTGGGTCTGAATGTTAGGTTTATAAAAATGAAGGCAGTGGTTAGTTTTTGTTTCTTTACACACCTACTTAAAGGCAAGCTTACAGCTAGTGATATTCTCTGAAATCTTTCATTGTTGGTTTATAAGAACAGATCTCACGTAGTCCAGACTGCCTTCAAACTGGCTATGTAGCCAAGGATGACTTCAAATCTTCTTGTTTCCACCTTCTGAGTTCTATGAGTCCAGGGACATGCCGCCATGCCCAGCTTTATGAAGTCTGGAGATAAAACCCGGGGCTTTGTGGAGGATAGGCCAGCATTCTACCAACGGAGCTGCCAACCTCAGCTCCAGCCTGTCTTTCCCTTGATACATTTTTGAGCTTTTCGAGTTCTTTGCCTACTTTGTTAGCCATGGAATAGCCTTGAGTAGCTAGCCATCAGTAAGAAGGAATTCACAAAAGCTGTTTCCTACTCACCAGTGGCTATAACCCACCTATTTTCAAACAGTCTACCAATACAAAATAAGGCAGTCAAGAATTGACTCTAAGATTATACCACCAGTTGTGTTTTGTTTTTTGTCTCTAGGGAACACTTTGCTTTCCCTACAGATATTCAGCTCTGCCCTTGGCTAAAAGGGTCATTTGCCAGGTTTAAGTTTTAGCTAAGTCCCTATATTTATATTTCATGTAGAAATGAGGCTAGGGATCCAGTTATGCATGCAAAAGAGATCTCTGCCTTTAGGGAAAATTTTTTCTTCTTTTTCTCCATTCGGAGGGGAAGACTTTCCCAGTCCCTCTCAAAACATGGTCACAATGACTAGATCAAATATTAAAGTACAAGATAGCTTACACTCACATTCATTCCTGGGAACTAGCACTGTAAGGTAGCCATATATCACTATCTCCATTTTTTGTCTTTTCACTATGTTTCTGATGATTTATTCACTAAGAAGTTGGTGATCATAATCATAGATTCTTCAAGGACAAACATCTAACAGTTCATACTTATTTTGATTTCTGGGATTTGTCTAGCTTTTCTTTTAGAACTCTCTTTCTCTCTCAGTCCTAGGACCTCAAGATGGGTATCTTGTTGACATTTTTAAGTTGAAGGAATTAAAGTGGGGGAGTCGAGGTACCTTGCCCATGACCTTGCAGCTGATGAGAGTTAGGACTGGGCTGCCACTTAAGCTGCTGATGTCCATAAAGGGTACATGTTGTTCTCCTAAGAGTGGCTTGGCCTCTTGTCTATTTTCTCTGTTCGAAAGTAAGGAAGTGGAGACACCACAATTTTCATCTTTTTTGCATCTGAATGATAGGAAAAATATATAAATAAATTAATAAAAAAGACTAGAAAGCATCTTAGAGGTTTTGAATTTCCTGATTTCTCAGATGCTTTCTGTTGCTTTTGCAGTCTTTGGCTTTGCTGAAGGAAAGCAAGTCCGCCCATCTAACGAAGCCTAGCCCTAGTTAGGAAGTCTAGTTGATCTGATTGCCTTTGCAGACTATCTCACCCCAGCCTTGCAGCATGGCAGAGCTTACCTCTTCTAGGGCATCATGTTCAAATCACTTTGAAACTACCTTCTGTAATACACGGAAGCCCACTTGAGGATTTCCTTAGTGTTTTGAGACTGGGTTTCTCAGTGTAACATTGCTGGCCTCCTTCCTAAAACTTGCTGTGTAGACCAGAGTCTGACTCTGACTCTGAGCACTGGAATTAAAGGCATGTACCACCAGGCCTGTCTGTTTTTATTTTTTGAGGCAGGGTCTCACTGTGAAGCTGTGGCTGGCCTGAAGCTTGCCGTGAAGAGCGGGCTGGCCTCGAACTTGCGTTGATATACCTGCCTCTGCCCTCAGAATGTTGAGATTAGAGATGCGTACCACCAGACTGGGCTGCTTCCTTATACTTGTTGGCAAAAGCAGAATGGCTTCAATTCAACTCAGTGCTTTGCCTCTAGAGGCCTGAGAAAAACATACACCCGGGCTCAGTGGTTTTACATTAAACTCATTACTACATGCCCCATGTAGCATGGTGACTACTTTTGGCCACCTCCCTGAGGTGGTTTGAATGAAAATGGCTCCCATGAGCTCGTATGACTAAATGCTTAGTCCCCAGCTGATGAACTCTTTGAGAAGAATTGGGTGTGGCCTTGTTGGAGGAAGTGCATCACTGGAAGTGGGCTTTTCAGTTTCAGAAGCTCACATCAAGCCCAGTATGTCCCTCTTTCTGCCTGTTGCCTGGGGATTGGATGCAAAGCTCTCAGCGACTGTTCCAGTGCCATTGCCTCTGCTTCCTGACATGATGATCATGAAGGAACCCTCTGAAACTGTAAGCAAGCACCCAGTTAAATGCTTCCTTTGTGGGTGTGGCCTTGGTCAGGGCATCTCTTCATAGAAACAGAACTCTAAGATAGTCTCTTTCAAGTTAATCTCAGTCTCTCCTCCCCACACCACCTGAATCTCCTTCTTAAATCTGGTGGAAAAACAAAACAAAACAAAACAAAACAAAACAAAACAAAACAAAACAAAACAAAACAAAAGCAATCTAAAGAGGACCACCTGCTCTTGTCTTTGGTCTCATACACTTCTTGTTTTCCCACCATAGCTCTGTGGACTGGACTGGGTAACCCTGTCACAGTTACGGTCCCGTGTCTGATAGCCTGAGTGTGTTTTGCAGCCTTCCTGGCCCTCTAGTTACTAAATGCCCCCAGCACCCACCCTCAGCACCTGGTTGTGACCATTCAGAATGCCCTGGGAAAGGGACTGCCTTAGAAGACCTCTTGGACAACAGCACCTGGGATCCTTCTGGTTGACATGACTGGGAGAGGAATGCTGTTGACATCTAGTGGATGAGGGGTTAAGGTGCTGTTTAATATCCTACAAAGCACAGAAGAGCTCCTTACGAGAAATACTTACCTGGCCTCAGTGATGTAACTGTCACAGTTGGAAAACCCAGCCCTAGATAAATTGTATTCGTTTCCTTTTTTTTTTGAAAACAGTTTTCGTTGAGAGGGAGCAGAGGTCAGAGGACATAGTAACTCCTTTAATCTACACAACAACCCTAAGGAGGACAACTATTATGTTTGGTTTACAGGGGAGAAAAATAAAGCACAGAATAATTAGGTAACTCAGCAACACAGCTAAGAAATAAAGGAACAGGATTTTAAACCTACGCCATGTTGAAACTCCATAAGCTATGTTTAACTTCTGCATTACACAGCTCAATTTTGATTTTATAGTGTTCCACTAAAACAGTTTGATTTCCCATGTCCCTCACAGCTGGGAGAGATGATATGACATCTTTCCCACCAATCAGAGGTCTGTAGGCTTCCAAAACAGTTTCTTTAAAAGGCACTAGACTGTTGGCATATGCCATTTTCACATTAGTTCTGCACATTGACCTTGCTGTATTTGAGAACTGCTGTGAGCTAAAGCATTATCCTACTACAAGTGGCCATTTTTATTCTGTCCACAATGTGTGTGTTTCGCTGGCAGATGAGCTATTGTGATCATGTGTGGGCATGTATTAGGAGGAAAACTACATGGTTTGGGAGGAAAAAAAGGAAAGTAGTTACATTTCCTCATAGCAGTTTTTTGTTTGTTTGTTTTATTTAGTTTTGCTTTTACAAAACATAAAGCCCGCTCATTTGAAATTTCACTGTTTGGTGGGAGTGTTTCAGTTAGATGAGGGAAAATGCAAACCCTACTGACTGACAGTTCCCACATTGCCCACCGGTAGCTGTTTCCTATATCACTTTGACAGTGTATTTAATTTGCTTACCAGCTGCTGATGGAGTGATTGTTGTGTGTGTGCCCGCTTCTGTGTGCAATATGTCTCAGATCATCGTGGCGGATAGCATGGGAGAATTTTTTGGTGGTTTGTTTTTTTGTTGTTGTTTTTAAGCCTAAGATATAACCTATCTGAAGAAGTTTGAAGAACATTAGTTAATCCAAAGGACTAATTTGTTCTAAGAGGTTAGTGAAAGATAATGACTTGTATGGGTTTTCTAAATTAGGATAATAATTGATTTTTATAATAAGTAGGACCATGTGTCCTTTATCTTAAAGAAGAAATGCAAAGAGAAGGTCGATGGGACAAGGACAAGAGACAGAGAGACTGATAGGCAAGAGCCTGTCTTAACAGTGAGGAAGTACTCTGTGTCATATTCCTCTAGAGACTAGCTGTCTATAATGCTCAAAATCTACAGTCACATTCAATGAGATGATATTTTATATAAACAGTCATTCTAGGAATAGATCATCCCAAAATACTTTGTCACCTCCTTTCTCACTTGTCTTGTGCCATCCCTAACTCCTAAGGTTACTCTCCTGGGACCATGTAAATAGACACACACAAAAAATTGGCGACCGTCTACTTCCATAGTGCATTCCTTAAAGGGCACCGGCTGAAAGCAACCAGTGAAATGTGCTTGCCCCTCTACTTCAACACTCTCTGTTCAAGTGTCTACGTGAACTCAACTGTGCACACAGTCAAACCTGCTGTGAAGCTGTTCTCCACAGCCCAATGCAAAGATTTCAAAAGTGCTGCTGGTAGGTGTTCTTAAACCCAAATCCTAGGTGTATTTTTATTAGTGATTTAAAATATTTGGGATTAAAAATACAATTAGAGTATAGTCTGAAGGCTATGTACAACAATAAAACCAAGATCAGTGAATAGATTAAAAGCAAGCAAACAAACAAACAAACAACAACAAAAAAAACAAACCCTCAATTGAAGACTGTCTTCAGGCTAGCAGTTTTCCTCTGCTAACGCCTGCTAAAATGCAGTGGGTTCTATTTTGTGCAAAATGAGCCGGCTGCCATGGCAACTGTCTGTGAATATTATTTTACTATTAGTCATTAGTTTTCAGTAGCTGCCTCTGGGTCCAATGTTCATTCTGAAACCCAGACACACATCTATTCTGAATGGAATTGTCCTGGACATGTTTACAAAAACCAAAAAGCACACTTTCAACTGGCTGACTTTGTCTAAGAGAAATTTGAATTAATATATACATTTGCAACTTGATTGTAAATTTCATGGCTGATTTTTACTTTTCTTCTGGAAAAGATGATCTGGGCATGGATTTATTTATATTGTGTTCAACTGTAGATTTCATTAAATAGATGTATTAGATCAGAGTTAAGGAAGTTTCCTTTTAGGTAACTAGCTCATGCATTTAAAATTTTATTTGGGGGTATAAGAAGATGGCTCAGTTGATAAAGTATTTGCTAAGTAGGCATGGGGTGTGGGCTGATTTTGGATTCCTAGGACCTATGTAAAAAGTTTGCTGTACTGGCTGGCACTTGTAATCTCAGTGTTAGGGAGTTAGATCCTGTCTCAAAAGATAAGGCGGAGGGATGGTGACATAGCTCGACTAATAAAAATACGTGCCACGTGAGCCTGACAATTTGAGTTTGACCCCTGGAAGACATATAAAGCTGGAGAACAACAGAGTTGTTCTCTAATCTCTCCACATGTACCATGACTCATGGAAGACCCCATGCACTGAACACGCGAAAAAATAAGAAGGAAGACACCCAGTGTTTGACTTTGCCCTGTGTCCACATGTGCACATGCACGATCATATACTACAACTAGAGTGATTTCTATGGTTGCAAGTATTCCTGTTGGTCTAAGCCTTGTGCACTGTGTATTCAGAAGCTCAGTTCTGTGCCTCTGTCCAGACTCTGATCTTGTGACACTGTATTAGGCAATGTTCTGCAAAGAATGCTCCCCAATAGTCCCCGATTGCTTACTAAAAGGCCTAAAGTCCGTGACTGGGCAGGACCAGAGATCAAGTTGGAGGTCCTAAGAGACTGAGGAGGTGGAAGAAGAAAGTCCCCATGAGGTAGGACAGACCATGAGCACATGGCCAAGAGAAGCTTGCTGCGATGATACCTATGGAGCTGAGCGGGAGTCAGCTGGCAGGTGATGGGGCGTTCATCTGGTTAATTTCACTGCTGGGTTAGAACAGCTCAGCTCACAACCTGCTCAGCACAGTGCCAGCTTGTTAATAAAGTACCAAGTGTTTGTGTCTTTTATTTGGGAGCTAAATGTAAAAGAGTGGGGTAGAAACACCTCCCCCACCCCCATAAAAATATGAAGCTAGGACAGGACATCCCATCCAAACTGACTTTGCAAAGGAAGTTTCAAACAAATTCCATTTGAAATTCCAAAGATACAATGTTGGTACAGAAACCTGTGATCCTGCTCCATTTTTTCTGATCTTCTTCTGGTCTTCCTTCCCCGAGCATCAAGTTCACCCTCTCTCAACAGACTGTTCTGTGGCGACACCTTTGCTCGGGGCACCACACTTGGAAGGTATGCTGACTCTCCCGAATCTCTTTCTGGGAGCCCTGAGATACACTCATGTTCCCTCTTTAGTTATGTGTTCTTTCCCGCATCCTCTAGCAGGAGAAGAGAATGTGCAGACTCTGCTCTGAGAGATATGTCCATCCCTGAGCAATCACCATTACTTGGGAAGTGGATAATATTAATTGGCTTAAGACAATCAGAACCCAGTTGGTGTGGAGTGGTATTAATCTCATGGAAAAACACACATCTGACAATCTGGGGAAGGTGGACTTTAAAAAGGAAAATATAGGTTCTATTGCAAGAAGATCAAAGGAATATTACTGGCCTTATAACAATAAATGTAAGTATTTATTGAATAATGTAAATCATGTACCACTTATACCATTTTTACAAGTATATTGGTGACAGGAAGTCTATGACTTCGAATAATGAAATAGCAGAAGTTGAACACTGAGGGTTTTTCTTCTTTTTTTTCTTTTTTTCTTTTGTTTTGTTTTGTTTATTTTCAAGACAGGGTTTCTCTGTGTAGCCCTGGCTGTCGTGGAACTCACTCTGTAGAGCAGGCTAGCCTAGAACTAAGAAATCTTCCTGCCTCTGCCTCCCAAGTGCTGGGATCAAAGGCATGCGCCACCACACCCGGCTGAGGGTTTTTCTTTTTAATCCCTTGTGACAAGAAATATCCAGCTTCTCTTTGTCCTTCACATCTCAGGCATATGCATCACTTTGTAACCTGCAATAAATTTCCACTGAACGTTTTCTCTTTAAATATTATATTCATTTAAAAATATTTTTATTTTGTGTGTATGGGAATTTTTGCCTACATGGATGTCTGTGCACCATGTGAATGCAGTGCCCTGAGAGGCGAGAAGAGGGAGATGGATCCCTTGAAATTGGAGTTAGAGATGGCAGTGAATTGTCATGTGGTTGCTGGGACTAGTACTCAGGTCCTCTGCGTGGATAGCCAGTGCTCATTTGTAAAATGAGGAAGCTGAGGCAGGCTCAAAGGGGATTGTATAGGCTGCTAAAGGTCATGACTGGCACAACTGAAAGCTTCTTGAAACTGTAAGAACTTACTCTTGGTTCTCTTTTGTAATCTTTCTATTTGTCCATGTACTAAGAACTTAATTTTTAGCTTAAAAATCACACACACACACACACACACACACACACACACACACACCAATGGTATTTTGCTCTAGGCCTTAATTAACTTCATGATCTTCTTAGAAAAAAGACAAGTAAGAAATGTGGGACCTTTGGGGGGGCAGGGAACCAGAAAAGGGGAAATGAAATGTAAATATAGAATATATCCAATAAAAAAAAGAAATAGTTTTTTTCTTTTTTTAATTTTTTTTTAGATTTTAGGATTTTATTTAGAGATCATGCACATTCTTGCTAGGTGATTCTTTCATACATTATACTGAATATATTTTAAAATTAATGTTTATAATTATTTTTTATATTCAACACAATATATATTTTATAGCTATCATAGAAATGATGGACATGTTATTAAATGAACATACAAAGATAAAGTCTTTTTGTTTTGTTGTTTTGTCTTTAGTAGAGCTTAAAATCTTGGCTCTTAGTGTGGTACAAACCCAAAATAAGAACAATTTTTAGACATTGTAGTTCATTGTAATAAGGCTGTACTTCAATGTCCCTCACATCACCAAAGGATTTTACCTCCATAGTCGCTAAGCTAAGAGTTGACAGTTCTACTGTGCCAAGAAATTAATTTTAGGCACAATTATTTGATTACAGATTTCCTGCTATAGTCAAAACTGTTTGACTTGAGTGATATCATTCTCAGACCACAGGGAACAGCTTACATTCATATAAGAAATGGGGTGTGCATTAAGGTGGCCTATCCGTGAAGTCATTCATCAACTGTTTCAATGAACAATGGTTCTGCTTGGAGGGTGGCACAGACATTAGGTGAGGGTAAGATTCTAATTCATTAGCTGTGATGATTTTGAAAAGCATTTATCTCAGAAAAAGAGTAACTTACAAGGTCATCTTCAAAATTGATAAAATAATTATAAATATCAAGCAAAACATTCAGTCTCACTCTTTGTTGTTTTCTTACAAGCCACCTCCAAATTAATTGTCTACATTTCTTTTGGTTGTATAAATAATTTTGAAATATGTAAGCTGTTCTTAAAACCATAGTATAGTGTAAAAACATCAAATAAACAATCCTACTAATAGAGAGGCTAAGATAGGAGAAGCATGATTTCAAGACCATTATGTGGTACACAGCAAAACATTGTCACTCACAAACAAGCAGAAAGAGTATATGGATCGTACAATATTGGACATATTTCTCCAATTACCAAATTAGAGAAACCACTGGGGGACAGTCAACAAATTTCTAATTCTTCATATTTTTGAATTTCATTCAATTAGGCTATGTTGGTAATATTAATCTTCATATTAAGATATATTAAGGAAAAGTGATTACTTCCTGTTATTGTTGTTAGAAGTGGAATTGTGTTTGTGTGGGTTTGTTGAAAGATTACTTCCTTGCTTTTTCTAGGGTGTAGTTTCCCTCCTTTTTTTGGTCTTTGTCATCTATTATCCTTTGTAGGACTGGATTTGTGGAAAGATATTGTATAAATTTGGTTTTGTCATGGAAATGGCTTGGTTTCTTTGTCTATGGTAATTGAGAGTTTTGCTGGGTATAGTAGTCTGGGCTGGCAGTTGTATTCTCTTAGGGTCTGGATGACATCTGCCCAGGATCTTTTAGCTTTCATAGTCTCTAGTGAGAAGTATGGTGTAATTCTGATAGGCCTGCCTTTATATGTTACTTGACCTTTTCCCCCTACTGATTTTAATATTCTTTCTTTGTTTAGTGCATTTGGTGTTTTGATTATTATGTGACAGGAGGAATTTCTTTTCTGGTCCAATCTATTTGGAGTTCTATAGACTTCTTTTATGTTCATGGGCATCTCTTTCTTTAGGTTAGGGAAGTTTTCTTCTATAATTTTGTTGAAGATATTTACTGGCCCTTTAAGTTGAAAATTTCCTCCCTCTGCTATACCTATAATCCTTAGGTTTGATCTTCTTATTGTGTCCTGGATTTCCTGGATGTTTTGGGTTAGGAGCTTTTTGCATTTTGCATTTTCTTTGACTGTTGCGTCAATGTTTTCTATGGTATCTTCTGCATCTGAGATCTCTCTTCTATCTCTTGTATACTGTTGGTGAGGCTTGCATCTATGACTCCTGATCTCTTTCCTAGGTTTTCTATCTCCAGGGTTGTCTTACTTTGTAATTTCTTTATTGTTTCTATTTCCATTTTTCATTCTGGATGGTTTTGTTCATTTCCTTTGCCTGTTTGGTTGTGTTTTCCTGTACTTCTTTAAGGGATTTTTATGTTTCCTCTTTAAGGGCTTCTACGTATTTACCTGTGTTCTCTTGTATTTCTTTAAGGGAGTTATTTATGCCCTTCTTAAAGTCCTCTATCATCATCATGAGATGAGAGTCTTGCTTTTCTGGTGTGATGGTGTATCCAGGACTTGCTATGGTGGAAGAATTGGGTTCTGATGATGCCAAGTAGCCTTGGTTTTTGTTGCTTATGTTCTTATGCTTGCCTCCTGCCATCTGGTTATCTTTATTGCTACCTTCCTTGCTGTATTGACTGGAGCCTGTCCTTCCTGTGATCCTGGTTGTGTCAGAACTCCTCAGAGTCAAGCTGTCTCTGTGATCCTGTGATTCTGTGATCCTGTGATCCTGAGATCTTTGGTGTGTCTGAGCTCCTGGCAGTCAAGCTGCCTCTGGGAACCTGAGATCTTGGTGTGACCAAGCTCCAGGGATCCTGTGATCCTGTGATCCTGAGATCCTGGGTTTGTAAAAGCTCTTGGGAGTGGAGCTTCCTCTGGGTGTTGTGGAACTTGCTGCAGTTTGTGCCCAAGGCCTGATCAGGGTACCGGCCCAGACAGACCAGAAGGAACCTGTACCACTGGCCTGGCGGAATTCCTGCGTGCTTGGGTCCTGTTGTTCCTATTTACTCCAGGGACAGATGGTGTGTCCTCCTCACCTCTGATCCTGTGTTCCCAGGTGTGTAAAAGCGCCTGAGAGTAGAGCTTCCTCTGGGTGTTGTGGGACTGTCTGGGGAGTTTGGGCCCAAGGTCTGCTCAGGGCACTAGCCCAGACTGGCCGGCCATAGTGTTCTTTTCATGTTGCTCACAGTAGTAGGACCATGGCATAGCAGCAAGAGCTGTGTTCCGTAGTGAGTAACAGATTCAAATGGCAGGTGGAGGGACGAAGGGCCCAAGAGATGGCTCAGTGGATTCGGTACCTCCCTACAAGGCAGATCACCTGAGTTTGATCCCAGGGAATCACATTGTAGAAGAGAGAAGACTCTGACCTCATGCTGTGGTATAGGCCTACTCCCCTAAATAAGTCTAATGGTTTAGAGGGAGCCGAGCATTGTGGTTCATATTATAATCCCAGTACCCAAAAAGACTAAAGCAGGAAGACTGTAATGAATTTCAGCTAGCCCAGGCCACATTGTGAATTTCAGGGTAGCCAGACCTACATAGAACGACTATTAAACAAAACAACTTAAGTCTTTTTTCCCCCTAGCTCCCATGCTATAAAATCAGAGCTTCATTCTGAAAATGAAAGTGCTAGTTACAAATAGCCTTTCTTGACCTGTAAGGGGACAGAGTCATTAAGCAAAATGAACTTTCTAGCAGTTAATGACATCAGATTACTTTATATAACATTTCCTTAAAACCATTTTGTAAATTGGGCCTTTCACTGAATAGGAAATGACTGCCTACCTCACTGGGGCAATTTTTTTTCTTTTTTCTTTTTTTTATCCTTTAAAAAATTAATTTATTCCCTTTACATCCTGATTTCCACCCCCCCTCCCAGTCTTTCCCACCCACAGTCCCTCCCTCATCCCCTATCCTCTTCTCTGAGAGGATGGGGGCTCCCCTTAGGCATCTTCCACCCTGGCACATCAATTCTCTATAGGACTAGGCACTTCTTCTCCCACTGACGCCAGACAAGACAGCTGAGTTAGGGAAGCAGACAGGCTACAGCTTTAGGGATAGCCCATGCTCTAGAGGTTTGGAACCCATGTGGAGACCATGGAGACGGAGCTGCACATCTGCTACATATGTGTGTGTGGGTAATGGGTCCAGCCAGAGTATATACTCTTTGGTTGGTGGCTGAGTCTCTGGGAGCCACCAAAGATCCAGGTTAGTTAATTTTGCTGGTATTCCTGTGAAGTTCCCTCAATTTCCCCCCAACTCTTCCATAAGAGTCCTCAAGCTCCAACCAATGTTGGTCTGTGGGTGTCTGCATCTCTGCATCCAGTCAGCTGCTGGGTGGGACTTCTCAGAGGACAGCCAGGCTGGGCTCCTGTATGCAAGCATAACAGAGTATCATTAATAGTGTCAGGGATTGGGGCTTGCCCATGGATGGTCTCAAATTGGGCCAGTTATTGGTTGGCCATTCCCTCAGTCTCTGCTTCATTCCCCATCCCTGCATTTCTTGATAAATTTTGGGCCAAAAGTTTTGTGGGTAAACTGGTGTCCCTATTGCTCCTGCCTGGCTACAGGAGATGGCCCTTCAGGTTCCTTATCCCCAATGCTGTGAGTCACAGCTAAGTTAACCTCCATTGAATCTTGGATGAATCCCCTATTCCAGGTCTCCGTCTTCCTGGAGATGCCCCCCACCAACCCCTGTCAGTTACAGTTTTCCATCCATTCTCATTGCAATCTAGGCATCTCTCCTGTCCCTCCCCACATCTGATTCTGAACTCCCCCATTTTCTTTCCCATCCCCCTCTCTCCCAGTCCCTTTCCTCCATCTAACTCTTATGACTGTTTTATTCCCTCTTCTAATTGTGATCCAAGCTTCCTCACATGTGCCTTCCTCCTTGTTTAGCTTCTTTAGGTCTGTGGAATGTAGCACCAGTTATCCTGTATGGCTAATATCCACTTATAAGTGAGTACATACCATGCATGCTCCTTTGGGCCTGGGTTGCCTCACTCAGGATGATATTTTCTAGTTCCATCCATTTGCCTAAGAATTTCATGAATTCATTGCTGTTACTAGCTGAGTAGTATACCATTGTGTAAATGTACCATATTTTCTCAATCTATTCCTCTGTTGAAGGACATCTGGGTTGTTTCCAGCTTCTGGCTATTATAAATAAGGCTGCTATGAACATAGTGGAGCATGTGTCCTTATTATATGCTGTAGAATTCTCTGGATATAAGCCCAGGAGTGGTATAGCTAGGTCCTCAGGTAGTACTATTTCCAATTTTCTGAGGAACTGCCAGACTGATTTCCAGAGTGGTTATACCAGCTTGCAATCCCACCAGTAATGGAGGAGTGTTCCTCTTTTTCCACATCTTCTCCAGCATCTGCTGTCTCATGAGATTTTGATCCTTAGCCATTCCGACTGGTGTGAGGTAGAATCTCAGGGTTGTTTTGATTTGCATTTCCCTGATGGCTAAGGATGTTGAACATTTCTTTAGGTGCTTCTCGGCCATTCGATATTCCTCAGTGGAAAATTCTTTGTTTAGCTTTGTACCCCATTTTTAATAGGGTTATTTGGTTCTCTGGAGTCTTGGTTCTTGAGTTCTTTGTATATATTGGATATTAACCCTCTATCAGATATAAGATTGGTAAAGATCCTGTATACAGCAAAATGCTGGGTCCTGTATATACAGTCTGTTAGTCTATGTCTTTTTATTGGGGAATTGTCATTGATGTTAAGAGATATTAAGGAATAGTGATTATTGCTTCCTGTTATTTTTGTTGTTAGAGGTGGAAATATATTTGAGTGACTATCTTCTTTGGGGTGTGTTGAAAGATTACTTTCTTGTATTTTCTAGGGTGTAGTTCCCTCCTTGTGTTGGAGTTTTCCATTTATTATCCTTTGAAGGGTGGGATTTGTGGAAAGATTGTGTAAATTTGGTTTTGTCATGAAATGTCTTGGTTTCTCCATCTATGGTAATCAAGCACTTTGCTGAGTATAGTAGCCTGGGCTGGAATTTGTGTTCTTTTATGGTCTGGATGACATCTGCCCAGGATCTTCTAGCTTTCATAGTCTCTGGTGAGAAGTCTGGTGTAATTCTGATAGGTCTGCCTTTATATGTTACTTGACCTTTTTCCCTTACTGCTTTTAATATTCTTTCTATGTTTAGTGCATTTGGTGTTTTAATTATTATGTGACAGGAGGAATTCCTTTTCTGGTCCAAACTATTTGGAGTTCTGTAGACTTTTATGTTCATGGGCATCTCTTTCTTTAGGATAGGGAAGTTTTCTTCTATAATATTGTTGAAGATATTTACTGGCCCTTTAAGTTGGGAATCTCCTCTCTCTTCTATACCTATAATTCTTAGGTTTGGCTTCTCATTGTGTCCTGGATTTCTTGGATGTTTTGGGTTAGAAGCTTTTTGCATTTTGCATTTTCTTTGACTGTTGTGTCAATGCTTTCTACGGTATCTTCTGCATCTGAGATTCTCTCTTCTATCTCTTGTATTCTGTTGGTGATGCTTGCATCTATGATTCCTCATCTCTTTCCTAGGTTTTCTATCTCCAGGGTTGTCTCACTTTGTAATTTCTTTATTGTTTCTATTTCCATTTCTAGATTCTGGATGCTTTTGCTTAATTCCTTCACCTGTTTGGTTGTGTTTTCCTGTACTTCTTTAAGGGATTTTTATGTTTCCTCTTTAAGGGCTTTTATCTGTTTTCCTGTATTCTCCTGTATTTCTTTAAGGGACTTAATTATGTCCTTCTTAAAGTCCTCTATCATCATCATGAGATGTGATTTTAAATCAGAGTCATGCCTCTCTGGTGTTTTGGGGGTATCCAAGGCTTGCTGTGGTGGGAGTATTGGGTTTTGATGATGTCAAGTAGCCTTGGTTTCTGTTGCTTATGTTCTTGCCCTTGCCCCTTGCCATCTGGTTATCTTTGGTGTTAGCTGGTCTTGCTGGCTCTGATTGTGTCTTGTCCTTCCTGTAAACCTGTGGGTCAACACTCCTGGGAGACCAGTTCTCTCCAGGAGGAATTTGCATATGGAGAGCTGTGGTACAGGGTCAGCTCAGGGTTCAGACAGAAACTGGAAGAATTCTGTGTTAGGCTACTCCTTGGTTCCTGTGTCCTGAGGGCTCCAGGAGGGTCCCTTGGAGCAGAAGTGGTGATCTTACCTAGGCTCTCAGGTGTTTTAGCACTCCTGGGAGACCAACTGTCTCCTGGTGTGATTTGGGTATGGAGACCTGTGGCGCAGGGTCAGCTCTGGGGTGCAGATGGAAACTGGAAGGATCCTATCCCGGGCTTCTCTTCAGTTCTGTGTTCTATCTCAATTCACTATTGAAATCTGTAGCCTTGTTTTTTTCCCGAATTTTAAGTTTAATTATTTAATACTTGTTGAATGAACATATGAATGAAACTAAGACAAGAATAAGTACTGTAAAAGAAATGCTTTAAAAAACTTTCTCAAATGCCTTGTCATAAATTCTTAGTCACCTTAATGAGTAGAAAGAATTTTAAAAACAAATCTATTGCTCTTCCTCAGGGGGTGTTTTAACTAATAGTTTTGAAATTTTCCTAAGAAACAAACTGTTCTTTATTTTTCCATGTTCACACACACATGTATGTTTCTCTGCATGCGCGCGCGCGCGCGCGCGCGCACGCGCGCACACACACACACACACACACACACACACACACAGGTTTGTCAGGGAGGTAATGATGACCAAAGAAAGCTTAAAGAACATTTCCACAAGTCAGAAGCAGTTCTCTCATCTGGGTTACATCGCCCATGTTTCATTGGCAGAGACTGTCATGTTTCTATCCTACATTGTGGGGTTGCCAAGGCAACCTATTAAAGAGTCATTCTAGAATTTTGCACTGAAGGATTCCAGACAAGGCTAGGAAGACCCAAGTAAGGCCTGTAAACGTGAAGATGGATTGTGTCCTTAGCCTGCAGGTCAGGCTGAATGATTCAGCCACTAATAAAATGAAGATCTAGGAATCTAGCTTCCTTGAGCCTGTGTGGAACATAAAACCTGGAGGCAACGAAGGGTAAGAGTTATTAGTGGACAGAAGCAGTGAGTGAGCACTGGCTAGGCAAGGGACCATCTGAGTTTAATCGGCTTCCGCTCTTTGGTTAAGGATAATTTGGCCCAACTCCTGTGAACTTCCTGTTTTAGGGAGATACTTTAATGTTTATGTACAGGTTAGAAAATGTGTTATCATGATGGCATGGAAAAAAGTATCAACTAGCTACTAAGCTTCAAGACTGATCTTAGGGAGGTTGTGTAACTTCTCTAGGCCTGCTTCTTTTTGAATGTTGTAAATTGTGTGTGTGTGTGTGTGTGTGTGTGTGTGTGTGTGTGCCTGCCATAGCACATGAGTAGAGGTCAGAGGACAACTTGTGGGAGTTGCCTCCTCTCTTTACCATGTGGATCTTGGGAATTAAACTCAGGTCATCAGGTTTGGCAGCATATGCCTTTATCCACTGTGCAATCTCACCAGCTCTAGGCCTGTTTCTTCACTCTTCTAAATTGGAGATGTCTGAGGGCTTTCCTAAAGGAGCCTGAAGGAGTGTCCTCACATATCATAAGTTCAAGAATGTCACAAGGGTCTTGCAGTACTACTTGGGCACCTATGCTTAAGTCACTTCTGCCTCGTGCATTCACATGACAGGGGCACACATTCCCTTATAAGCTCTGTTTCACTTTTGCCTTGGAATGGCAGATTTTTAGCTCCTACAGAAGGAAAATGAGAAGAAATAGAGAGTTGCCATTGACTCATATTCTAGATGTCAAACTGAAATACGCGGAAAATGTAAGCACTTACAGGATAAAGGAACAGATTGTAGCAATACTTAAAATATCATAGCTCTTTAAATAAGCAGTTCTGATAAGCCTATTTAGAGTTCAGGCAAAATACCCATGGACTCTGAAAATCGGAATTGTACTTTGCCAAGTACTGACTTTAGTGCTGAATTGTAGATAAAGGTAGGTGTGACTCACACAGTACTAAGAACCTCCTTTGGTTGGCATATACCCCACCACTGCCTCAGCTTCTTTCTTTGCACATTGTTCTTTGTAAGCCTCCCTGCCTGCCCCCTCTCCTCTCTCTCTTACCCCCTTGCCCCTTCTCTTGTCTTAGTTCCCCAGTGTTCTGTTTTTGTCCTATTAAGTCCTTCTTCTCCATCCATGTTCTTCCTGGTCATCTTATTTTCCTGAAGTCTTTCAGCTGTCACTCAGAACCCATTAGCTTCTTAATCACACATGGTTTATTCCCTGGCCTTGAAACCTAGGCTTCTACTGTATATGGGACATTGGAACAATAAGATCTCAGTAACCAGATCAGTTTTCTCCGGGATAACTATGCCTATCTCCTTTTGCTTATGATTCTGCATCCTAACACCCTATGACAATGGTATTGTCTCAGACTGTAAGGTATAGGGAAGGCAGGGGTTTTGTTTGCTCATCCACCATTATACCTCCAGCACCTGGTACATGGTAGATACCTAGTACTATTGGATAAATAATGAATCTGCATTTTCCAAACTAGGAAGCTTGGAATCTTCCATGATGTTTCTGTCTTCCTTACTTCCCGCCCCCACTTATACACTTGTAGGGCTTGTTACATAAAACACTTACATTTGACCCTCGCCATCCTCTTCATGCCCACAGCTGTGGCTTTAATTCAGCCTTTATCATTTACCTCCTGGATTATTACAGGAGCCTCCTCATTGGTCTTCCTGTTGCCAGCTTTCTCCTGGTTCATCACCAGCTGACTCCCAAAGTGATTGTCCTGAAGCTTGAATTTAATCAGATTACCTTCACGATCCGCTTGACTTAAACAGAATGCAATCTGTCAGGTTCAAAATGAATCCAAACACTCTATTCAGGATTTTGAGAAAATAAAAATTTGACTCTAAGATGCATATTTTTTGCATATTTCAGTATCTCTGATTTGGTAATTTCTTTAAATTGATAGTCTCATAATTTGTGACATAATTTGATTGTTGATGGTTTTCTTTCTTACTAGTATATAAAAAAGTGACATGCCCTGTAATCTATAGCATCCTGATTGTGCTGAAATGTACTCATGTGGGCATTTAAAAATAGAAGATCATGCATATAGAAGTATGCTTAGCTCCACTTGAAAAATTGCATTAGGCAATACTGGGCCGGAATCCCTGGATGGTAGCCTGAGACGGAGTTGTTGGCAAGTGGTGTCTGCCTTATTTAGATAAAAAATTCTCTGCAGGGTCTGTAGTTTCTACCCAGGCTGTTATCTAGTACTCATTAAGCATCTTAAAATTATCTTTCATTACCAGTAAGTTAAAGTCCAACTTTTTTGCTGTGACTTATAAGAATGCTCACAGTTGTCACTAACTTACCTGCCAGGTAAATGTCTCCACATTCCGTTCTATACACTTTTTATTCCTTAATAGCTAATTTAGGCATAGCTAATTTCTTTCTGGATTACAGTAGTATGTGGACATATCTCTATGCTTACACCTCATTTAAAAAAATTGTGTTCCTGCCCATGTCTTGCTGTGAATATGTATGGGAGAGCACCGTAAATTGATTCATCATTGCTTCACTCTTTCATAGCTGGAACAGATTCAGCAAGTGTCTGTTAAATGAGGAAAAGATGGATGGGCTGCACCTTTTGTGTGGTTTCCTCTTTGTTCTTATTTTGCTTCAAAGTTTTTAAAGATTTATTTATTCTGTTTTATGTATATGACTATTTACCTGCACATATGTTTGTGCATCTCATAAATAATGCCTGGTGCCTTTGGAGGTCAGAAAAAGGCATAGGATTCCTGGAGTTGGAGTTGTGTAAGCAGTTGTGGGTTACTGTGTAGGTGTTAGGAGTTGAACCCAGGTTCTCTGGAAGAACCGCCAGTGCTCTGAACCACAGAGCTGTCTCTCTGTCTCACTTAAAAAAATAATTTTGTAGTTGAGGCTAGGGTTAACCTCTTGATCTTCCTGTCCACACCCCCTAATTACTTTAATTATGGTTGTGGGGTATTCTGTCTGTCTACTTTGGCTGTTTTCAGTATTTGCTATCTAAACTCATATACAGTTTTTGTGTAGGTAATTTTATTTTTTTACAGGAACTGCTCTGGAGTATAATTGTTGTCATATGGTTGGTAGGTATATGTTCAACTTTATAATACTATAAGAAAGTGGCTGAGCAAGTTATGGGCTTTTGGGCTTGTTTGTTTGTTTTGTGGCCTCTGTTTCAGTTCCTACCTCTAAGTTCCTGCTTTGTTTTAGTTTCTACCTTGGCTTCCTACTGTGATCCTGACATGTAAGCTAAATAAACCCTCTGCTCCTCAGGTTGCTTTTGGTCATAGTATTTATTACAGCAATAGAAAAGCTAACCAGGACACTACCCAGTTCTTTTCAGAGTGATTATACCAGCAAGGTTCTAGTTAGTCACCATTCTAGACAGTTCTGGGAATTGTTGACATTAAAAAAAAACATACTAGTACATGAATAGTATTTCTCATTGGGGTTTAAATTTGAAGCTCTGATACCTTGAATCCATCTGAAAGACTTGAGAGAGAAAACAAGGCAAACTCAGAGGCACTTCAAATCAATCTGTTGATTTAATCTACCTTTTGCTATTTAATTTCCAGAGGAATTCTTACAGTATTTTTATGTGACATGTTAATATTTTGGTGACATTGTTGGTTGGCTTTTATCAACCTGAAACATAGACACATCTTGGAAGAGGGGATCTTAATTGAGAAAAAACCTCCAATGCAAGGGTCTCAAAAATCACTGAAGGAAGATCCCAGATTCAAATAGAATGTAAAGACAAAGACCATTTATTCTGCAGAAACAAGCAGCATGCAGGGGTCAACCATTCATCAAAATGGTGTTGATGGAGGAGTTTACAAACCCCCTTTTTATGCAGGGCTAGGAGAATTTTCTAGAAGCTTAGGTAATCTCTAATGTAATTGGCAGGGACCAAAGTGATGACATTAGTACAATTTTGATTGGCTACTATGTTAGTTCTTCTATATTAGGGAGTGGATAATGTAATCTAAAATTTCACTGGCTGGTGCTGGGGGGGTGTCACGTGGTTTGGCTTCTGCTTGGATTGTGCCAGGTGGTCAGTGGTCTGCATTCCTATATCATGAATGTTTAACCACAGGATGAGATAGGGCTGTCCAGCACAGATGGTCCATCCTTAGATAAGGTCTTTCCCCATTCCTGTGGTTATCTCTGGTCTGTTCTTTGGGAGGAGGGGTGTTTATGACCCTGTTCCTGGAATGTGTAATTTATTCCTGGAGCAGGTGACTTATGACCTAGTTTTTTGGATTTCTAGTCTGTTCCTGGAGCAGGTGACTTATGACCTAGTTCCTTAGATTTCTATCTGTTCCTGAAGCAGGTGACTTATGCCCTAGTTCCTGGGTCTGGTGACATTCCTTTTGAAATCAGGCCTGATCCTAAAATGGGACAAATGAGGTTTATGTCATCTTTTCCCCATTATATTGGTTTGTAGGCAAGTCTGTGGGAACATTTTCTTGATAGGTTGTTGATGTGGTAGGGCCCAGCCCAGTATGGATGGGGCCACTCCAGGACAGGTGGTCCTGGGGTAGTATAAAAAGCAGACATAACAAGCCATGGGGAACAAGGCAGTGAGCAGTGCCTCTCCATGGCCTCTGCTTCAGTTCTGCCTCCAGGTTCCTGCTCAAGTTTCTGCCTTAGCTTTTCCTGCTGATAATATAATCTATAAACCAAAATAATTCCCTCCCCAATTTGCTTTTGGTCATGGTATCACAGCAGTAGAAACCTAGCAAAGGCAGTGACCAAAAATAACACACATTTGTGTTGTAATGTTTCTGTGGGTTAGGACCCAGGCACGGCTTATCTGGTCCTCTACTTGAGGATCTGGATGAACTACTGCAATCAAGGAGTTGGATAAGCCACAGTCATATGAAGGTTTGATTTAGGAAGGACTCACTTTCAAGAGCATGTGGTTATTAGCAAGATTCAGTCTCTCAGGATCATTTTGAGTTTATATCCTTTTCCTTCCTTAAGTTGGTATTGGTCATTGATGGTAAAATATGCTTTTTGGAGGCAACAGAAATAGATCTTTTTTGTTTGTTTGTCTTAGGCAGGTATGCCAGGGTCCCCCAAATGACAGTGGTGATGGCCATATTTAGGTGGTGATCCAGGTTCCATCAGGGCCTGGCCCTGCTAGGAGACTTAGCTTTGCTGAAAAACAGAAACCTGAAGCATTTTTTAGAAAACCTTAATGACTGGCTGAGCCCTCTTGTCTACAACAGTACACCCACATGCTTCTGACCATTATTGACCATCTCTTTTGTCTGACAAAATTTCCCATGCTAATCTACCTGGCTATTCTAACATCTGAAATCTTCCCCCCAACACACACACACACACACACACACACACACACACACAATTTGTCCTCGTATAATGCAACAAGCTTTCTTAGCTGGGTCTGTCCTCTACTACTCAGGGTGGCCCAGGAGTTTGCTATTTTTGTTTTATTAAAGCTGCTATTTCTTTTCCAAGGAGTTTGGTAGTTTCATGTTGTGTCTAGTTATGGTTTTCTGATCCAACCTGCTAGTCTATGTCTTTTTTATTAGTAATTGAGATAGTTAATATTCAGAGTTACTGTTGAATGATGAGTGTTAATTCTTATCATTTTGTTGATTTTTATGTTGTTTTCATTGACTTTTTCTTTTGCTTGTGACCTTGGGTTTGTTTCTTCTCTTCATACTAAAGTTAGGGCTGCCTTAGTGGCCATACATTCCCCTAATCTGTTTTTTTTTCATTGATTTTTATTTCTCCTTCAATTTTAATGGCCAGTTTTGTTGGTTATAATAGTCTGGGTTGACAGCTGTCTTTCAAAACTTGGAATATATCCTGTCAGGCCTTTTGGTCTTTAAACATTTCTGTTAAATAATCACATGTTAACATGACTTAAGACAAATTACTTAAATCTTCTTACAACTTTTAATATTCATTCTTTATCCTGTGTAAACCTGGGCCACCACTTAAATATGGCCATCATCACTGCCATTTTGGGGGTTCTGTCATGAGGGCCTAAACCAAACAAGTTTTAAAATATGTTATGATGTGGCTCATATGTTTGCCTATTTGATCACCAGTTTGTGGAACTGTTTGGGAAGAGTTAAGAGTGTGGCCTTGTTGGAGGGAATGTGTCACTATGCTTTGAGGTTTCAAAAGCTCAGGTCATTCCTCCTGAGCTCTCTCTCTCTCTCTCTCTCTCTCTCTCTCTCTCTCTCTCTCTCTCCCACCATGATGGTCATGGACTCACCCTCTGAAACTATAAGCCTCAATGAACACTTGTATAAGTTGCCTTGGCCATGGTGTCTCTTTAAAGCAATAGAAAAATAAGTAAGACACATGAGAAATTTCTTTTCTGGTCCTGTCCATTAGATATTCTCTAGGCCTCTCATATGTAGATTGGCATCTTTTTCTACGTATGGGAAATTTGTCTTCCTTATTTCATTCATCTCTTGGCTTTTATCTTCTTTGAGTTGTTTGAACAAAGTTATAAACATTTTTTTTTTAATTCTTTCATTGGGAGTTTTTTGAAGTCCTTCTCATTTGGGTCCATATTATAGGATTACTAATTTTGGGAGGAGACATGTTTTCTTGGACAAATTCTCATGTTGTTTCTGGTTTGGGACTGAAATTTGTGCATTTGGAGTCATTTGGTTGAATGGGAATGTGGGGCTGGCGCTGATGGTCTTAGGATTATTAATTGTCAGTGTTAGGAACCAGGGAACTGCAGAGGTGTGAACAATGTTTTCAAGGTTAAGGACTCCTTTATAAATCAGCACCAGGAACTGGGCAAGTAGGGAAAGTTTGGGTCCATTGGTTTGGATCTGGGCACCTTTACCTGTTGGTACTGGAAACTATGTTGTCTGAGTAGTGTGGGCTGAATTGTTGGTGCTAGGAGCCATTGCCTACTGCAGGGGTATGTATGGCTCAGTGGACCAGGAATGTAAAGTGACTGGCTATGGTCTCGGGGTTAGGGCTTTACTTGTCACTGGCAGAGCTATTTTAACTGCTTCATGTGACTAGTCAAATCTGACTTCTTCTCTTTCTCACTGTGAGTTTTCTCAACACCAAGAATTCATCCTTGGAAATATGCTTGAGCCTTTTTATTTATTTAAATAGAATATATTATATATAATATAACGTGACTACTCAAATCTGACTTCCTTTTTCTCTTTCTTGCTATAATTTTTTCAACACCTAGAATTCATCTTTGGAGATATGCTTGAGTCTTTTCATTTATTTAATTGTAATATATTATATACAATATGATACTTGGTATTTATTCCTTTAGTCTCTTCAAAAGAGAGCAGGACCTTTAAATCAAAGTTCTTTTCATTTTTTATACCTGTTATCCTATTTAACCCTGTTTCAGTAAACATTTTTTGAGGATGGACATGTGATGTAGACATATGTTTATTCACAGCTGAGACTGCTAAAGTCATGTATTGGTTATGTATGTGGGAATAGAAAACAGTGGTCAAAGAAAATAGATAAAGATATGTTTTAATACTTTGTTTTTAATAATATTGTCTCTGTGTATTTTTTGGGCACCCAGCAACCAATTTAGAAAACTATAAGGAGTCGGAAATATTGTTTGGGTGGGACTGCATAATACTGTGGCCCCAGCACCAGAAGGATAGCTATTAGTTACTATGTTTGGGAAGCCTGTCCTGTGTTCTCATCTCTTTGATGCTATTGAACTTGAAGGCACCAGGGACGATGACAGGATAGACTCCTTAAATATCCCCAGCCAAGCAGCTATGTGAATGTTGGTATTTCTCAGTCTATTCAACCTTGTTGCTCTGCCTAGATTCTAGCATATTCCTTGGACTATGTCATGAGTTATAATAGCGGATATTAGGAGTACTTTGTCTTGGCAGAAATTAGAACTGTGGCCAGTTCCAAGAAGTGTGTGAAATAGGAGAGCTTTTCCTGCAGTGCTGCTTCTTGCCTGTATTGGTGGCCAACATTTTCCATTCTCTTCTGTCCTTTTTCAGTTTGTTGCTATCATCTGACTAAACAAGTATCCTAGTTTGGGGTTCCTCCCTAGCATAGCCTGAGACTAACATTTTAGAATAAGAACTCTGTCTGTCTGTCTGTCTGTCTGTCTGTCTGTCTGTCTGTCTCTCTCTCTCTCTCTCTCTCTCTCTGTGTGTGTGTGTGTGTGTGTGTGTGTGTGTGTGTGTGCATGCGTGCGCATGTGCGCGCGTGCGCCTTGTTTATTTTTTGACAGGGGTAGTCTCACTGTGTAGCCTTGAACGTCCTGGAACTCTCTAGGTAGAACAGGCTGTGAACTCAGAGATCTGCCTGCCTCTGCCTCCCAAATTCTGGGATGGAAGTTTTGTATGTGTGCCACCAGTCTGACTAAGAAGTATATTTTTACAATGAAGGCAAAGCCAGCAGAGGAGTGGAGAAATGAGAAGGGGGAGACAGTGAAGGGTGAGTCAGTTCCTCCTGAGGAGATGGACAGGACATCTTCGCTGTTGTCATTAAGAATGCAGTTCATTCTGGTTTTGATTTCACATCCACATTGCACATCCTTGCTATGTGCTGTAGAATGCACTTGTTTAGGAGAACCAATCTTTTGTGTGTGTGTTCAGTTAAGATTATCTTCATTATTAAGATTAATATTACCGAGCCGGGCGTGGTGGCACATGCCTGTAATCCCAGCACTTGGGAGGCAGAGGCAGGCAGATTTCTGGGTTCAAGGCCAGCCTGGTCTACAAAGTGAGTTCCAGGACAGCCAGGGCTACACTGAGAAACCCTGTCTCGAAAAAACAAACAAAAAAAAAAGATTAATATTACCAATTTTTATTGAATATGATCTTCATTTACATTTCAAATGCTTAAACCTTTCCTTGTTTCCCCTCCCCACCAAACCCCCAACTCCTCCTCCCTCCCCCTGTCTAGGAGAACCAATCTTATCCTCACTTATTCTCAGTTCTGCCCAGAAGCTAGGTCATATGTCACTTCTGTCAGAAAGCCTTCTCACATCCCCCTCTGTGGGCTCTTTGTGCCACATAGTACTCTGTATCTGTCCTATTAGAGATTCTATCTTACCATATTACTTTCATTTTTTATTGATGTAATATTGCTTTTGTGTCCAGCCCTATTAGAGGTACCTGGCATTTATAGAATAGCAAAGGAAGAATATTTTTCATTTGTAATATAATGTCATTTCTCATCTACTTATGTGTATGCTCTAGCAAATATTATATTTTATTTACCATTTGTCTCCTTCCTTCAGCATAATTGAATAAACTAGCTGTCTATCTGTCTGTCAGTCTGTCTTTTGAAAGTCTTATGTAGTCTAGCTTTGCCCAGGTACTCACTATGCATACAAGAATGATCTTAGAATTCCTGAGTTAGAAGGAGGCCTTCAGCTCCCAGCTACTAAGATTACAGGTGTATCTCACCATATCCAGCTTTTCATTCTGTTTGTATGTTTGAGTTGCTTTTGGTATTGCTTCTATGAAATCTCTGTCAAAATTAAAGCTTGAAACCTTTGTTGTTATTCCAAGAAGTTCTTCACATTTTCTTCTTAGGAATTTTATGAACACAGGTCTTTCATTTAAGATTTTAACCCATTTTGAGTTTATTTTTGCATAGTGTAAGGTAAAGATCCAATTTCATTCTTGTGCATATTCAGTGATTAATTGGAGACTATCAATTTTTTTGAGACAAGTTTTCACTATTTAGCCTTTGCTAGCCTAGAACTTACTATGCCCAAACCCACAGATATTTGCCTATCTCTTCCTCCCAAATGCTGGGATAATGGGTGTTCACCACCAAGCCTGGTTCACTATCAAGTTAAAATACCATTGCTTGATGGACTTATCATTGCTATTGATTTACTTTCAGATATGCTTTCTGGATTTGGGGTTTTGTGATAAAAGGTCAGATGTTTCTCTGATAGGTTTGCTTTTATGAGTTTATGTGTTTCTTTTGTGGCTTTTAACAGTTTTTGTTGTGTTATTTTGTCATTGTGACAATAATATGTTATAGATAGTGTGTTTGTTGGAGAAGGAATCTTAATTGAGAAATGCTTTCATAGGATTGGTTTGTAAGCAATTCTGTGGTGGGCATTTTCTAGATTAATGATTGATATGTGATGTGCCAGCCCACTATGGGTGGCACTACCCCTCGGCAAGTGATACTGAGTTGTATAAGAAAGCAGAGTAAATAAACTATGAAGTGATAGCTAATAAGCAATACACCTCCATGGCCTCTATATCTGCCACTGCCTCCAGGTTCCTTCCTTGAGTTCCTGTTCAGACTTCCTTCTGTGACAGACTGTAATGTCAAACACACTGTAAGTGGAAATATATCCCATCTTCTCCAAGTTGCTTTTGGTCATAGTGATTTATCACAATAGAAACCCAGTTAGGGTTCTACATGTCTCCTGTGCTTGGTAGCCATAGAGTTAGAAAGTTTTATAGGATGATTCCATTGAGTAGATTATCTAGTCCTTTAGCTTTTATCTGTTTCTTTTTCTACATCATGCTTCATGGATTCTTAGGTCTGGCTTCTTTTTTTATGTCCCAGAGTTCTTGACTGTTGTAGACAGTTTATGTTTCTTTACTCTGATAATACTCTTACCAGAGCATTAATGTAACATTTCTCTGCTATTGTCTGCCATATCTCTAAAATGCTTTTTGATAGTGATGTTTCCCATTATAATTTCATTATAATTTTGTTTGATTGAGTTTTATTTTTCATTATTATCTACTTTCAATCTTTTTTCCTTGCTGAAATTTTCATTGCTGTTTCTTTCTCTTTTTCTTTTCGTTTCTTCTAGTTTCTTTTTCTTGGTATCTTAGTTACTTTGTTATTGACGTGATAAAACACCACAACTAAGAAAAAATATAAAAGAAAACACTTCCTAGGGCATACAATTTCAGAAATTTATAGGCCGTGATAGCAAACCAAAAGAAGGGCAGCAAGAACAGCTGAGAACTCACAACTGATCCCCAAACAGGAAGCAGAAACAGAATACTGGGAATTGAACCAGTTCTTTGAAATCTTAAAGCCCAATCCCAGAGACATATCTCCTTCAACAAAGTCATATATCTTTCTTCCCAAAGTTAGGAGTCTATGGGGTTCACTTTAATGCAAACTACCACATTTGCTGACTTCCTCATCCATGTCTTGAATTGACTTCATTACCTAATCTAGTCGTTTGTTTCCTCTTTGAAACAATTTTTTTCTAACAGTCTTTCCCTGTAACTTGGTCCTGAAATCCATTATTTAGACCAGGTTGGCGTCATAGAGACTGCCTGCCTCTGCTACCAAAGCCTGAGGTTAAAAGTGTATGTCACCACACTCAGCATCATTGATTGATTACTTAAAACAGACCTTTTAATGTTTTGTTCAGTAGGTCAACTATCTCAGTATCTTTGCATTCAATAATGATTTCTTGGAGGTGTTAGGCTCCATACTTTTTCTTATTGTATTTCTGTGTTGAAACTTATGCATGTACTGGTTTGGATATTTTATCCAGCTTTCTTTGGAAATAGTACTAGTGAAAAGCCTAGAAATTTCTTTTTTCCTCCCATTAATGAGATTAGATCTAGATACCAATGAATACCAAGGAAGCACTCTACCCCTGAGTTATATCACCAGCGATCAGATCTCAGTAAGTTGCCTAGGTTAGCCTTCAACTCACTTTGTAGGCTAAACAGACTTTGCCCTTGTGATCTTCTTACTTCAGCCTACAAAAATTGCTAGGAATATAGGTTTGTGCCATGAGGCCTGGCTAGCAACCTACTCTCTCTTTTTCTTTCAATTAAAATATAATTACATAAGTTTCTTCCTTCCATTTCCTCCCTCTAACCCTTTTCATTCTCCATCCCTAGTTCTTTTCAAATTCATTGCTTCTTTTTCTTTGATTATTTTGTTACATATGTGTATATGTATCTGTGCATGAAGGAGCAATCTGCAGTAACACTTGGGGAGAAGGTAAACTGCCTTTATATGAGGTTTCTGTGCCCACGCCCTGGAAGTGCTACATTGGGAGCCATGTGGTACACACTCTTCAGCTACCCAATTAACCCCTTGTTTTTTTGTTTTTTGTTTTTGCATCTATTCTTTGTCATTCTGACTCTGCTTATTCACTTGTTACATGGAGGCAGCTTCTGATCTGTTAATCCTACCTTAGAAGTCATCCTATGTTTTTTTTTAATTATATTAAGGGTATATAGCCAGTCTGATTCATGGTCCAGAGGCTGGCTGTTAAAATAACTATCTGAATTCTTTTCCTTCTTTTCTTTTTTTCCGTGATTAAACAAATAATTATTGAGTACCTCTTGTGTATCCAAGGCTGGTGATGCCAAGAGGACTAGCATGAGTCCTTTCTCTTTGGGGTCTAATTTGTAAAAGGACAAATTAGAGCACACTTTGGGAAGCTCTGTGATGGGACACACCCATGGCTTTGCCAGCCAGGAGTCAGGATGACTAATTCCCCTTCGGTGATTCAGAAAAGGCTTCACACAGAGGAGGTGACATTTGAACAACTGCATCTAGACATAGCCATCATTTAATCACTGTGGATCGAACAGGCACTTGGCTGGAAAGCTAGCCATGTAGCTACATGGTCCACAATTTAGGGGGGGGGACTGGGTAATTATGCTATCATTTACAGTGTGCGTGGCAGCCTCATCAGATCCTAGCGTTAGTGTTCCTGCCAGGAAAACCTGTATGGTTGTAGTGCCTCATAATGAGACTCTCTGGTAAATATTAAATATGCTAATAAAATACAGAAACTTCAAACTGCCTTCCCAGTTATTTTTAAAGTGATTCCATTAGATTAAATAGCAAACTAGTTGCTGTTTTGTTAGATCTCCTGTGGTTCTCAATTGGAGAAGGATATTGGACTAAAGACCAGCTTGGGTAGGGTTATGAAATGGTTATGGTTAGAGTCCTGTCAATCTTGTTGCCAAAACCTAAAGACAGTTAAGGGGTGAAAACATGTGGATGTACCCACCTAGTGAGAGTCTGCGAGAGAAACTGCTGTCGGCTAGCTAATAGCCAGCATGTGTCTCCGGGAGTGGTGTCTCTGGGAATACGGGCCTAGGATTGTTCCAGAAGGTGGATGAGCTGCTGCCATGGGCGGCAGCTAATAATATTGTTGCTTTGAATTTTCACATGTGCCTCCAGCCTCTTCCTTCTGAAACTCTGCAGAACTACAGATTAACTTTCTGTTTACTTTTTGATAATAAGGAAGCTGAGTTCCTTTCACAGGTAGGCTTTCCCTCAAGGAGTTAATTGAACTGCTGAAACAATATTAGTGTCACGAAATATGGTTTTGAAGGTGGGAGTGGGTGTGTGGGTGGGGGAGCACCCTCGTGGAGGCAGGGAGAGGGGGTGGAATGGGGAGTTTTCAGAGAGGAAATCTGGGAGGGGGATAACATTTGAAATATCAATAAACAAAATAACCAATAAAAAATTAGTTTTTAGCCGGGCGGTGGCGGCGCACGCCTGTAATCCCAGCACTCTGGGAGGCAGAGGCAGGTGGATCTCTGAGTTCGAGGCCAGCCTGGTCTACAGAGTGAGTTTCAGGACAGCCAGGGCTATACAGAGAAACCCTGTCTCGAAAAAAAACCACAAAAAAATTAGTTTTTAACAGTGTTGTCAAATGCATTACTTTAAACAGATGTCTTTTTAGTCTTAAGGAATAATTTCCTACTTTTTTCTTCTAATTACACACAAATCATGGCATTGCTTTCTAAAAGTCACCGTCATTTGACCCAAAGGATGGGTTTTTTTTCTGCCCCTATTTACTGAATTTCAGTTTTCTATTTCATGCTGATGTGGCTTGTCTCTGCAAGCAGCAGTCTGGTCCTGCCTGGATGGAGTATGGTCCCTCTGGAAGCAGTCATGTGACCACTGAGATTGCAACCCATTACTTGAGCACACTCCTTTATATCCAGGCTGGGTACAGCAGGCTTGTGGCAGACAGCCACACCTTAGAGGCTTCATCAGCTTCTCTAGGATGTGTGTATCCAGTGTGCCTTCCATATTGAAAGGCACAGGAGCTTGACACCGTTCTAGCTAGTGTGTTCTCTCTCTCTCTCTCTCTCTCTCTCTCTCTCTCTCTCTCTCTCTCTCTCTCTCTGTGTGTGTGTGTGTGTGTGTGTGTGTGTGTGTGTGTGCATGTGTTTATTTAAGCAAGAACTTTCCCTTCAAAGATGTGAAATGTGGTCTTGTGTGGGTATGTGTTAGGGGTGTTCCAGACAGTGCTGAAACTGCTGCTTTCCTTTCAGACCTCTGAATTCTTCCACACGCAAGGCTTCTCTCATCCTTGTTTCTCCCAAAACACCTGGAGTGAGGAAAATCTCTGAACTGGCCAAGCAGAAGACCCAGGTAATGTTTTTGTTTGTACTCAGGAATTTATGGGTCAGCAAAATCATATGCTGTAAACATATCTCATATGGAAAGAGGGAATATTACTTCTTAAACTATATTTTATTTCTCAGAATGACTTCTTTTCAGCATTGGTATTTGTAAAGCAGGTGGCATTATTTAAAAGGAGTGTGCAGATGACTTTGCACTCTGAAGAGTTGCAGCCTATTCCCAATGAATTTGATATTTGGAAAGAACTCTAGAGTTTCCTTGGGTGATGACTAAGACATGAAGACAGTGGTACTTTGAGAAACCCCTCAAGACAGGTACCTCACAGAGTGTCTCTCACGTTGCTGTATGTAATTTCCTATCTAGAATTTTCCCTTTCTCTCCTTGGGCCTCATGTAATCTTAGAAGACCACCACCTTTCTGTCTGTGTGCAAGAATTGGTACTATTTCCTTGAAGTGGTGAAGAATTTTGTTTCTTGATTTGATTCTTGTATAGAATGATAGACAGATCCTGAAAGACCTGGCTAGGCTTTTAGTGGGTAGGCACTTTCCTTCTTTTGTTTGTTTTTCAGACACAGTCTGGCTCTATGACTCAGGCTGATGTGGAATTTAAAGTGATTCTCTGGAATACAGGAATTACAACGTGAACCACCATGCCCACTTTAGGGCTATCTCTGCCAGCTGCTGCCGTCCTATCTCTGCCAGCTGCTGCCGTCCACCATTCCCCATGCTCCCTGCCCACGTAGTTGCCATGGTTTATATATCTCAGGCTGGCTTTAAACTTATCATGTAACTGAGGCTGTTTTCATACTCCCAATTCCCCTGCCTCCACCTCCCAAGTGCCAGGAACATAGGCATATGCCACTGTGTCCAGCTATCATTCTTTAATGATTCACAAGTGGTTTTTGTTTTGCTACTAATAACCTGTGCCAAGAAGTATGATATTTGGTGAGCTTAATTTTCTTCATAAAATGGAGTGATGATGATCCTACCTTGAAGATGTGCTCTAAAAATTCACCAGCATACTATAAATATAACGTACCGACTGGGTGAGTGAATCCCTTAATAAACAGTAGTGATATTAGCTATTATCATTACTGTCAGCATCCTTGCCAATCAGAGTGCCCTGGTGGGGACTAGGGAGCCCATTTCTTTGTGACTCTTCAGTTATCCAAGATTCTTTAGATACCCATGAGGGTTGAGCCTCAGAGAGACCCCAAAGAAAATATTCTGAAGGAAGTGAGTTGAGTAAATGCAGTGGGTACCTGTCATGTACAGCCCCTCCTAACTCGATGCTGTTTAAGCAGGGCTGGTCTTTGCTCAAGCTGCTTTTAGCAAAGTTTTCACTACATACCGAGTACAAGCCCATTAGGTATGTGTTATTATCCCCATTTTTTGTTTTTTACATATAGAAGAATTAAAGACAAACTGAATTCAAATTCTAGTTTGACTTCGAAACCGAGGCTCCACTGGGCCAGCATTAAGCACTTAGGAGCAGCAATTATTTATGAGACACTTTGCATCAAAAGAGTCCCTTGCTAGGCGGCTTTGGAAAACAGTGATCTGCTTAGAGCCTCACAATACTTATCATTGTTGACAAGTCCCACAGTAAGGAACCTGTTCAACCCTACCTCTCCTGAACGTCTCTGATGGTGGGATATTTGCCCCACATGTACCTCTAAAATCATAAATGATACAGACAGACAAACTTTGGATAGCCTGGTGCCAGTCCAAGCTGCTGACTGATTGTGTTATAATAATTTTGAATGTATCAACAGATATTTTCTGGCACTTTCCAGTAGTTGATATAGTTTCCTTATACTTCTTCTATCTTTTCATTTGGTGGGCTCACATCAGTCTTGTATACCTCTCTGTCCATTTAAAACTCTGGACACAGGCAAATGGTATAATATTCTGCTGTTAAGTATGAGAGAGTTGGGGGAAGGACATATTTAGTGTAGTTGGCCAGGGTTTTCTCTACCCCGTTTATCTCTCTTAAGTATATTTAGGCCACAGACAGCAGGCTAGAGAAACTCTGTTTCAGTAAATGCCAATAAAAATGCAGGAAAATGAGAGTCTGGTAAGTACCCATCCCTTTTTCTTCCCGGCGAGTGTTTACATATTTCATGGAGAATGAATTATCCCTTCCTGCTAGATTCCCGTTATGATGATAAGGAGGGACTTGACCACAGGGGACTAACTTTGGGTTCCAAATTTCACTTCTGCAGGGCCAGAGCATGAGTAGCAATTTTTATCAAAACCAGCCCCTTTAGGAAAAGCTAACCTTCTGACATGGGGAGCTGCATAGCCGAAACCAAAAGACTCATGGTCAGAGTGGCTGACATAGCCAAGGTGTGTGTGTGGGCGTTGGATGGAGATACGCTTTGCAGTAAGGATAATGGGAAAAATGAGTTAAGAACAAGGAGGAGGCTGGACTGGCACTTGCTAAGCTTGTTCTTTCCACATATTTCCAGCTTTGCCATTAGAGTGGTAAGGGTGAAAAGAATGAACACTAGTGAGCATTCCCGCCCTCCAGACCTCCCCAAAATACGTAGGACAAGCCTTCTAGTTGATTACCCATGACTACCTGATGACTCACTGGTTTGTGTTTGCTGATTAAAGCCACCTTTTGTATAATCCTAGAGAAAATTTCATGATACAAGATGCCCTCCTAAGTGTGTATGTGTGTCCCCTCAACCAAAGTGTTGGTGGGGCTTTGGGAAGTCCTGAGAAATCCCCGCCCCCATGAAGCTCAGAGCTCCTGTGGGAATCTGTTCTTCAGAGTTCATTAGTGCACTAAGTGTTTTGCTAATGCTGACAGAGGGTGGGGATAGAAGCTTAGGCTTTACTAAGGAGTGGGAAAATCTCTAAATCACCTTTATCAGCTCTGCAGTCAGAGGTGTCCTCAAATGCATGTGGACGCAGCTCACAGATCACCTCCCATTCTGCTTCAAGGTCTAGGCTGGGCAGCTTGAGATCCAATCTTTCAGCAGCTCATGTTTTGGTGAGCACTAAACAGAAGGCTTTGTTTCTGTATTCCTCCCCCTTCCTCTTACCCTTTGTCCATTAGTGCAGAGAGAATAATGGGTTCAAAATAATTTAATAATTAATAGCACAAAATTCTAATAGTCAATTACTGTTTCTGACAACCAAGTAATTCTAGAACAATTACCATTTTGTTTCATCGTGATTTTAAAATACACTTTAACAAAGGATAGAAGATAAGCACTACCCACTTCTACTTTAATAAAAGGCTTTTATACTATCAAAATAGCACATGTCTGTGTATAAAGTGATGCAATAATAATGATTTTTAGTAATTAATTTTTGAGGAACTCTGGCTTAGAAATATTACTTTCTTATCTTTTCAGCATTTATCAAACATTCTATTTGAATGCACTGTACGGGTTCCTGAGATTCAAGGGGTATTCATGAGGAAACTTCTGAGCATCAAACTCACAGTTTAACAGAAATGAACTAAGTTTCGTGGTTTTAAGTTCCTAGTGAATTTTTTTTGTTTTGTTTTGTTCTTGAGACAAGCTCTTCCTATGTATTTTAGGATGGCCCCAAAGTCTTTTTACAATGAAATTTCTTCTTTCACAGGTTCTTTTTAAAAAGATGTATTGCATCCATTCACAGAAAATGTGGTACATTTACACAGTGGAGCTATTAAAAACAATGACTTCATGAAATTCTTAGGCAAATGTATGGAACTATAAAATATCATTCTGAGTGAGGTAACCCAATCACAAAAAAACACACATGGTATGCACTCACTGATAAGTGATAAGCTCAGAATACCCACGATACAACTCACAGACCACACGAAGCTCAAGAAGAAGGAAGACCAAAGTGTGGATACTTCGGTCCTTCTTAGAAAGGGGAACAAAGTAGCCATGGGAGGAGATACAGAAACAAAGTGTGGGCAGAGACTGGAGGAAAGGCCATCCAGAGACTGTCCCACCTGGGGATCCATCCCATATACAGTCACCAAACCCAGACACTATTGTGGATGCCAACAAGTGCTTGCTGACAGGAGCCTGATACAGCTGTCTCCTCAGAGACCCTGCCAGAGCCTGACAAATACAGAGGTAGATGCTCACAGCCAACCACTGAACTGAGCACAGGGTCCCCAGTGGAGGAGCTAGAGAAAGGACCCAAGGAGCTGAAGGGGTGTGCAGTGCCATAGGAGGAACAACAATATGAGCCATCCAGGACTCCCAGAGCTCCCAGGGACAAAACCACAAACCAAACAGTACACATGGAGTTACCCATGGCTCCAGCCACATATGTAGCAGAGGATGGCCTTGTTGGACATCAATGAGAGGAGAGGCCCTTGGTCCTGAGACGGCTTGTTGCCCCAGTGTAGGGGAATGCCAGGACAGGGAAGAGGGAGTGGGTGGGTTGGTGAGCAGGGGGAGGGGAGATGGTATGGGGGGGTTGGAGGGGAATTGAGGAAAGGGGATAACATTAGAAATATAAATGAAGAAAATATCTAATAAAAAAGAAGATATGTAAAAAAGATTTATTGCATTTTATTATTTTGTGTAAATGTGTGACACCTGTTACAACATGTGGGTAGAGGTCAGAATCCAATATTGTGAATTCGTCTTTTTTTCCTCCCACTGGGTGGGTCCCAGGGCCAGCAGGTGGCAAGTGCCTTTACCCATTGTGCCATCTTGCAAGCCCATGACTCCCTTTTCAACAGTTTCATACATTCATATAATACATCCCGATTATGTCACCCTCACTCTCTTCCCACCTTCCTACCCCTGGAAGCTACTTTCTCCCTGTTGGTCCCTTTCCCATGTCCACATCTTTTTGTTTTCTTTTGTGACCAGCTTAGCCAGGGTCATTGTGAATGTACCTTTGCATGAAACTATCTAATCAAGCCTGATGGGTTTACTGAAGACAATGGCTGACCTCATCCAGAATCCTTCAGTAGCCAATAGTGGAGTAGAGGGGGACAGGGTCCTGTGTGCCCATCCTCCATCTGTGACTGAGTATTGACAGGTTTAGTTCTATCCAGCTCCTCAAATTCTTGAGTGCTGAGAGCATAGGCATGTGTTACTATGCCCAGCTTTCTAATAAATCTTGGATATATAATAAACCAATTATCTCTGGAGAGACACTGCTTTATTTAGTTGTTGGGTTTTTTTTGGGGGGGTTTGGTTTTTCAAGACAGGGTTTCTCTGTGTAGCCCTGGCTGTCCTGGAACTCACTCTGTAGACCAGGCTGGCCTTGAACTCAGAAATCCGCCTGTCTCTGCCTCTGCTGGGATTATAGGCATGCGCCACCACGCCCGGCTAGTTATTTTTTTTTCCTGGCAAAAGAAAGTCAGGATTAAAGCATATAACTTCCTATTATCCAGTGTTTTTTTGCCTACTCAAGGCCCAGCTCTTTAAAATTTTAAAACATTTTTATGTGCATGCGTGCTTTGCCTACAAGTATGTCTGTGTACCATGTGTGTGCCTGGTACCCGTGGAGGACAGAAGAGGGCATTGGGTTCCCAAGTACTGGAGTTAAAGATGATTGTGAACTAACAGGTGGATTCTGGGAATAGAGCTAGAATACTCTGAAGGAGCAGGGAGTGCACTTAACAGTGAAGCCATCTCTCCAGCCCCTCAAGGTCCTACTCTTATAATTCATAAAACGGGATAGAAGCAGTAGCGTACAGATAGAGCAAGACCCAAGGAAACATGGATATTATGGGAAGACAGCATTTTTTGACCTGGAATATGTGGGCTGTCTGCATCTATGTTCCCTAAAGGGTCAACTTCATTTCATTTCACAGTTTTGAAGATTGAACCTGAAGTTCCTGGACATGCTAGGAAAGGGCACTACCACTCAGCCATACACAACCACAGCCCATAGTCATGCTTCAGCGAAGATTTCAAGACCCTAGGTTTAAATAGATGCCGAGTTTTTATTGCTACAGCCTCGGAATCTGCATTTTAGCCCTTTCCCTCATTGGAAAGCACTGACTTGGAGAGTGCTGATGGGTCTGGAATAATTACTTCCAGGGGTCAAAGAACTTGCTCTCCCACAGCTATACTACAAATGACCTTTGAGAAATTCCTGCGAGTGCAAATGGTGCTCTAATTTAAAAAGTGAGTAAGAGGCCCAAACTACAGGTTTGTAATTGTGACTGGAAAAATTCAGTTTCAAATAGAAAGCCTGAACAGCATTGCTAGAAAACTAATTGCTGGGTGGCATCATGCATTTGCTAACATGTTCTCTAGCAGAGACTGTCAAACTTTGTGGCCTATTAGAATTTTTTGGAAAACTTTAACAGCATCTTTAGTCTATTATTTTATTATTTGTGTGTGTGTGTATATATATATATATATAATATACATATATTATATATATATAATATACATATATTATATATGTGTGTGTGTGTGTGTGTGTGAGTGTGCAAGTAAGGTGTGTGTATGTGTGTTCATGTATGTGTAGGTGCACTGTATGTGCTATGTAAGCCAAAGATTAACTTTGTGTATTGTTTCTCAGAAGCTGTCCACATTTGTTATTTTGTTGTTGTTGTTGTATTTTTGTTTTGTTTTTGAGACAAGGTCTCTCATGGGCCTAGAAATCCTTGGTTAGGCCAGGTTGGCTGATCACTGAGAAACAGGGATCTGTCCAGTTTTTGCTTCCTCATTGTTTGCATTACAAGTGTGCACTGCCATGCCTGTTTTGTTTTGGTTGGTTGGTTTTGTTGCATTGTTTTGTAACTTGGTACTGGAGATGAGACTCGGGTTTCTTAAGCTTGTACAGCAAGCACAGTACTGACCGAGCCATCCTGGTAGTCCCCACATCTGATGCTTAGTCACCATCGAGTAACAACGATAGGAGAGTCTCAAGGGGTAGGACTTGGGCATCAGTCTTTTGTAAACTCCCATAGACTCTAATTTAATGGTTCAAGATGAGCACTGGAAGTTCTAAAGAGTTCCTCAGATAATTCTAATTACTAGCAATATTTGACGACTACAGGTCTAATGACACTAAGCAAGTTGCTTACCTTCCTTGACTCTGTATACATACTGATTTTTAAAGGTCTTTCACACCTTTAAATGTTTTTAATTCCTTTATTCAAATCTTGCCAAACTGTTTTCCTCCTTCCCTTCCTCCTTCCCTCCTCCCCTCCTTCCCTCCCTCCCTCCCTCTCTCCCCTCCCCAGACCACTTCCTCCACCTCCTCTTCTTTCTCTTCCCCTACCTCCTGAACTAATGTGCTTAGGCTTATAGATCATAAATACAGTGAATCTATGGTGATCCTGAAGAATGCAGTAAAGCACCACAAGTTTCATTCTGCCTTTGAACTAGAGTTCATTAACATTTTTATCCATGTGTTGTTCGATATAACATACAACTCTACTCACCCCGGACAGGGAGCTCATAACAAACCAAAGTATGGATACCACCAAAATGCAGCCAATGAGTTTAAGTGGGATGGGCTTCTTAGAGTATGTGTGAGGGGTTACTTACAGGGACAGAAAAACGATTCGAAGAGAATTACATCACCAAAGCCCTCCCCAGCATGGGTGACAGACAACACACCAAATCTGGGAACCTAGAGCACACTGTACAGCCTCAGCAGTTGGAGAACCCCTTCCAAATGACTCAGTTGGTCTAAATCTCTTCCAAACAGCTTGGCTGGTTTCTGCATCTTCCAGGCAGCTGCTCTGGTCTCAGAGTCTTCTTTATAGTTTGACTCCTTTGAGAGTGAATTGCGTATCAGAGAGTGGCTCTCAGGAGTCTATTGCTTACTCTAGCAGGGAGAAGCCTAGTGAGTTTCAGGGACTTCTTGAAGCTATTTTGTGTTATCAGAAGAACTGTTTTTTTTAAAAAAATTATTTATTTATTTATTTATTTATTTATTCATTATATGTAAGCACATTGTAGCTGTCTTCAGACACTCCAGAAGAGGGAGTCAGATCTCGTTACAGATGGTTGTGAGCCACCATGTGGTTGCTGGGAATTGAACTCAGGGCCTTTGGAAGAGCAGTCAGTGCTCTTAACTGCTGAGCCATCTCTTTAGTCCCAGAATAACTGATTATTAAGGTTATTATTGATTAAAAATAATACCCTTCTTCTTAAAGAGATTCCTTTCGGGATAGAATGCGTTAATCTTTAAACTATTTTACAACAATTTGATTTAGAAAACATACAAAAGGGGGATCTGAGAATCTGAGATTCATTGGGTGTCGGTTTTATTGTTGTTGTTTCTTTTTAGTTTAGTTTAGCTTTTTGTAAGAAGGTTTCTTCTTAGTGATTCTAAGGAATATAGCCAAAATTTACACTTTAATTTGGTTTTGGCATAATTCAATGTTTTTGTCTCATAGTCAGCCTCTAATTTGTGGTTAAAAGCCTAGATAGAGTTAATTACTTTCAGCTTTGAGCCAAAGCAACTGAATTATGTTAGCTCCATTGGTAGAGTGCTTGCCTGAAATATATGAAGCCTCTAGCACTGTATAAACTGGGTGGTACATGTCTGTTATCATAGCACTCGGGAAGTGGAGGCAGAGGATTAAGGGTCAAGGTCATCCTTGCATGGTTGCATAGGGAATTTGAGGCCAGACTGGGCCACATAAGACTCAGTCTCAAAATGAAACAAACAAAACTCAACATGCAGAAATAAAACCACTAACAGAAAAGAAATCCACAAAAGAAATTCCCATCTAATTAAAATAACCAAATGTTTAAGGGTTAATTAATTTACTGTATAAGGAAATCAGTTATAACTGATTAAGGTTATTAATGATTAAAAATAATCAATTATTACTTAACCAGTTATTATTGATTTTTTATTTATTTAAAATTTATTTAATTAATTTTGGTGCCTAAACTCAAATTTAGAGCAGTGGTACTCAACCTGTTGGTCAAGACCCCTTAGCAAACCTCTCTCTCCAAAAATATTTACAATGTGGTTCAGGCCAGTAGCAAAATTACAGTGATGAAGTAGCAATGGAAATACTTTTCTGGTCGGGGGAAGGTCTCCACAACATGAAGGTGCTGTATTAAATGGCCCAAACGTTAGGAAGGTTGAGGACCACTGACTTAGAGTATCAGACATGCCAAGCACATGCTGTAGTCCCTTGAGCTATACTCTTGAGTCTGGTCATTTCAATGTTTCCTTTCTTTAGCTAAGTTGAAACTTTTAATGCTTTTAATGTAGAAGAAAAATACAGTTGTTCTCTGTGTTCTTATCTATAAATGTAAATAGGCCATCTGAAACTATCACAAAATAAAAGACATTATCGCCCCCCCCCCCCCAGTGACCAGTGAGAACATGAAATGATGAAACGGCAAGCTGCCCAGAGAAACCTGGTTGAAAACCTTCATCAGGTGCTTCTAAAGGCACCAATCTGGTGGCCTTGTCTGAAGGACATAGTAAGAGTGAAGGGAGACATCAGGGCTCTGGAGCAGCCTCTGCCACATGTGGAAGCTTAATTAAGGACACCTTCAAATTATGATTTGTAAGTTTTAGGGGAGGCCCTGAGCCCCCTATTTTATAAGGAAGCCCATTCCTCACTGACTCTAAGGAAAGTTGCCAAATACTCACTTTGGTTTGATTTTTGGCATAGTTAAATGTGTTGTTTTTTGTCTCATAGTCAGTCTCCAATTTGTGTGTAAAAGCCTAGATAGAATTAATTACTTTCAATTCTGAAGCCAAAACAGCTGAATTATATTAGCTCTTTCATATTCCATCCCCTGTGTTTTAATTATACATTATACACTCTTACATTTCAATGTTTCTTTTCATTTTCAGTGTTTGGTTTTATACACAGCTCAAGCTGACCCAGACATGGGAAACTATCATTTTGGAGTGGTAGCAAAAACTATAGCTGTTTTATGGCTGTTCCCGTGTTCTGGGAAATAAACAAGGGTCAGATTATATGTGGTCGCTTTCACATCATGTGATGAAGGACAATTCAGAAGCATAAAATGAATGCTGCTGGACAGACCGTTAGCTACCATGTAGGTAACCAGTGCTTTCCCTCCCTCCTCTGTCTTCCACATAGTATCTATGGACTGAAGGGAATCAGTTGAGTGGCTTCTTGAAGCACAAAGCACTCTCTCACTTGGAAGTGGAAGTTGAATTTGCAACATGTTTTAGAAGACATGGGCTGTGGCACTTCTTCAAAAAAAGGCAACAAATCTGAGAAAGGTGAGTACTGGGGTGAGTACCTGTTTTTATGAACGAAAATGAGGGATGAAGCCAGACCCAGACTCCTTCCTGTTTCGTGTCTATTCCCATGGTTCTCAAGCTGCCCTGTATGATGCAGAAACATCATTATGTAGACTGAAGGTGAAATATTGGGGGAACGTGGAAGTCACCTGTAGAAAGACGCAACTTTGAGTTTATAGTGTCACACAAAGTATTATCTAAGACAGATGTTTGATTTGGTTTCAGCTGAAATGTTCCAGTATAAAGTATCCATTTGTAACTCAGTGGCAGGAAAGCAAAGACAATGGAATTTATATGTACTTCTTCTATAGTCATGTAATAGGTATACCACACATATGTGACATTTAGTGGTGCCACTGAATTTTATTAGATTTTATAACCCGATGATACTTTATTTTTATTGTTATTTTTTTACTTTAATTACCCACCCCCCATCTAGGAACTCCCTCTCCTATCCCCTCTTCCCCTGCTCTTCTATGAGGATGTTCCTCCACCAACCCACCCACTCCCACCTCCCAGCCATCAGTTACCCTAAACTGGGGCATCTATCAAACCTTCATAGGACCAAGGCCCTCTCCTCCCATTGATGTCTGACAAGGCCATCCTCTGCTACATATGCAGCCAGAGCCATGTGTACTCCTTGGTTGGTGGCTTAGTCCCTGGGAGCTCTGGGGGGCGGGGTCTGGTTGGTTGATATTGTTGTTCTTCCTATGGGGTTGCAAAGTCCTTCAGCTCCTTCAGTCCTTAACTCCTCCATTGGGGACCACACACTCAATGCAATGGTTGGCTGTGAGCATCCTACTCTGTATTTGTAAGACTCTAGCAGGGCCTCTCAGGAGACAGTTTATCAGACTCCTGTCAGCAAGCCTTTCTTAGCATCCACAATAGTGTCAGATTCAACACAGCACTTCATGAGATTTGCCTTAAGATTTAAAAATAACTAAGTGAGAATGCCAGATAGGTAATCTGATTCCAAAAGAAGTGCATTGCTCCTGCCTAGATTCCCTATCTACTTCTATCTCTGAACAGTAAGAGACTTAAATATTCCCTTTATTTAGTTTACCTTTCCATGGAATCTAGCTGAAACTTGCTTGTGTGTTGAAGGCACCTAGCTTCTACAAGCAAACTTTATTCTGTATTTCAGTCCAAAGTTTCCCCAGGCTTATGATAGAGACTTTAGGGTAGAATATTTTATATTAGTTAGTTGAGGGCATTTTTCTTTGGGATCAATTATTGTTCTCGTCCGCTAAATTTTGGTAAGCTTGCAGGCTAATTTCTGAAAGTAGGAAGGAGTCGGACAGATACAATGCCTGTTTGGAATCTTTAAGTATGCCACAACCTATTCCATGGCAGTCATTTAGTAACAATACAGACCGGGGAATTGATTTACCTTATTTGTTTCTAACAAATGAGTGAACAAATAAAGGCCCACGTTAAGGACACATTTCTATGCACATCATGTAATTTCTCATATTTATATGTATTTTGCTCATTTTCTCTTTCACATCACTTTTTCCTGCCCAGCCCTTTACATTTTGTCAGATTTCTTAGGTTTTATAAAACACTAAGTTCAGGCTGGAGAGGTGGCCCAGTGGTTAAGAGTAATTGCTGCTCTAGCAGAGGATCTGAGTTTGGTTCCCAGCACTGATATGGGGGCTCACAACAACCTGAAATTCCAGTTCCAAGAGAAATGGTGGTCTCTTCTAGCCTCCACAGGCACGGCACACAAACATTCATATACATAAAATAAAAATTAATAAATCTATTTAAATGATCATAGATTTAAGGCTTAAAGAGATGGTTTAGTGATTAAGAGCACCTATTGCTCTTACAGAGCACGCAGCCCTGAATTCCAATACCCACTCGATGACGTCAGTATCCATAATGGAACATCCAGGGGACCTAAGTAAGTTCTAGCTCTTTGAATTACCTTTCACCTTCTATAGTGTTATTCATCAATGGAAATATTAGCTTAGAATTTATAGTTTAAGTAATTTATTGAGATAAAATCCACATAACGTGAAATTAACCATCAAAGTAAACAACTCAGTAGCATTTAGTATATCTACAATTGTATATAACCACCACCCTTGTCTAGTTCCAAAATATTTCTATGACTCCAAAGTAAAACCTCAATCATTTTCTATCTCCTCTAAATTCACAACAGTTAATTCATGATCTGTCTCTATGGCTTTATCTATTGCAGACATTTTATTTCAACGGAACCATGTACTATGTAGCCTTTGTGTTTGGCTTCATTCTTGTAGCACCTATCAGTATTATATTCCTTTTTACTGTTGAGTAATACTTCATGTCAGAACAGGCTATTTTATGTTTATCCTATTCTTTAATTAGTAGATATTAGTCTATAAATTGTTTCTATGTTTCTCTATTTTTTTACTATTATGAGCAGTGCTTCTATGAACATTCATATATAAGTTATTCTGTAAATATAGACCTTCAGTTTTCTAGGCATATACCAATGAGTAGAATTTCTGGGTCACATAATAGCTCTATGCTTAACATTTTGAGAAACTTCTAAACTACTTCCTCAAAGAGACTATACCATTCAGTGGTCCTACCAGCGATGGGTTGGTGTTATAATTTTTCAAAATCATTGGCTACAGTTTTTAATTGTCTTTTATCACAGCCATCCTATTGGGTATTCTGAAGCATCTCATTGTGTTTTTATTTTTAGTTGCCTAATGACTAATACTTTTGAGCTTCTTTTCATGTGTTTATTGGCCATTTGTACCAGTCTCTTTAGAGTAAGCATCCATTAAGATCATTCATACCGCCACTTTTTTGAGACAGAACGTTACTAGGGGCCTGTAACTTGCTATGTAGCATAAATATCCTCAAAGTAGTAATCCTTCTGTTATTGCCTCCTGAGTGCTGGACTCATAGGCATGTGCTGCCATGTTATACCACCCACTTTAAACAGTATTATCTTTATACTATTTTGTTGGAAGAATTATTTACATGTTCTATATACAATTTTTTTATCAAATATATAATTTGGAAAGCTGCTATGTTTACCAATGTATACTCACTTATCACTCAAATGCAGAGTTTACAAGTATTTCTTCTCACTCCGTGATGTGCCTTGCTTTGTTGTTGTTGTTTTGGAGGTGGTCTCCTGTAGTTTGGGATGGGCATGACCTCACTATGAAGTTGATGATGACCTTGAACTCCTGTTCTGCCTCCTCTACCTCCCAAGCATGCACCATCCTGTCAGGTTTAAGGCGTGGTCCAAGCTGGCCTTGAACTATCATTCTGCCTTGTTTATTTATTTATTTTTAGCACTTGCTTACTAGCATGAGTCTTTTTTCATTTTCTTTTTATTTTCTTCTTCATCCTCCCTCTCCCACTCTTCTTCAGAACTGGGAAATAATAGTATTTTGATTCATTTAGTTTGTAAACCAACAAGTTTAGTTCAGGTTACTTACTGAAGCACGGGTGAGGGGTTATTTGCAAAAGCATGGACAATTTATCAGTGGCTATACTACTGGAGAATATCTCCTCCTGCAACTATTAACTTTCTACAGATCCAAGGGCAGGGGGCCCAGAACTCCTGCACTGCTCCTGTCTTTAAATTTCTTTACAATGAAGTTAAAATATAACAAAACCCAGCAAGTTTTCTAGATGCCATTTAACTTAACTGTCACCCTTGTGAGTTTAGTGGTGCCATCTGGGAGACCCTGGTTTATATTTCCTGGTGGGAAAGGGTGTGTGTAAGAAAGAGAAGGGGAGGAGGAGAGACCTGCCTTTTTCAAAGGTATCTTTGAAATCTTTTGGGTTTTAATATAAGTGCAATACCAGAAAGCCCAAATGAAATGTTATAAATTAAAGAAAATAGGACCCAATAAAGGCTCAATTTTTTAAACCCCAGAGTTGCTGCAAAGTAATGTAGCTCTCTCTACTGCTTTGTGAACCACTTTATACTGTACAGCAGCACAACCGTGGGTCTTGACCACTTCAAGAGTCGCATATCAGATATCCTGCATGTCAGATATTCACGTTACAATTCACAACACTATCAACACTACAGTTATGGAGTATCAATACAAATAGTTTTCTAGTTTGGAGTCAGCAGAACATGAGGAGCTGGATTAAAGGGTTATAGCATTAGGAAGGCTGAGAAGCACTGCTTTAAAGCTTAGGATGGACTGCAGCTTAGTCTACATATGAATCCTCGGGTCAGTTGTGTTACCGTCTAGGGGTCTTGATCAGGTTCATTTTGTCTGCCAGTGACGTTAATGGAAAAACTGTTCAAATTCAAGTTCCATCTGTGCTTTACCTAATAGCATTACACCAATATTAATTTCTTGGTTTTTTTTAAATCATTGTATTGCATTTCTGAAGGATGATAAATTTAGGGGAAATACCCAGGAAGATATACAGGAATTCACCAAATGAAATCATGCAAAACTTCTGTTGAAAGTGATTTCAAAATTAAAAGTTTAACCAAAGAAGAAGAAGAAGAAGAAGAAGAAGAAGAAGAAGAAGAAGAAGAAGAAGAAGAAGAAGAAGAAGAAGAAGAAGAAGAATTAAAAGGCAGGGAAAATCTCAAGTTCCACAGGCTGCAGCTGAGGGAATTTGCAAACAGCAGATAGAATCACCTGCCAAAAAAAGGCTTTTATTGGAGCGAGGAAACACACACACAACAAGCACACAGAGAGAAAGACCCTCAGTAAAGCAGGGAGGGTTTGTCCCTGATGGAGAAGTTGGAGAAGTGACTGAAAGAGCTGAAGGGGTTTGCAGCCCCATAGGAGGAACAATAATATGAACCACCCAGTACTCCCAGAGCTCCCATGGACTAAACCATCAACCAAAGAGTACACATGGAGGGACCCATGGCTCCAGATGCATAGGCAGCAGAGGATAGCCTTGTTGGACACCAAAGGGAGGAGAGGCCCTTGGTCCTGTGAAGGCTTGATGCTGCAGTGTGGGGGAATACCAGGACCGGGAGGTGGAAGTGGGTGGATGGGTGGGGCAGCACCCTCATAGAGGCAGGGGGAAGTGGGATAGGATAGAGGGATTCCAAAGGGGAGACCTGGAAAGGGGAAAACATTTGAAATATAAATGAAGAAAATATCCAATAAAAAAGAAATAGTGTTCTTTGCAATGAAAAAGTTTTCAATTTTGGCAAAGTCTAGCTTATTTTTAATTTTTTTCTTTTTTTGCTTTTGTTGTCACCTTCAATATTAATAATTGTTATCAAATCCAAGAAGATTTATTATTCTCATACTTAACATAAATTCTTTGTAGTTTTAGTTTACATTTATTTATTTATTTATTTATTTTTCTCTATTTTAAATTGTTTTCACATATATGAGGTTTGGGTATAAATACATTTCCTTGTGCATGGTGATCTGGTATTCCTGATATGAGTTTTGAGAAGACTACTTTTTTCTTTGACTACTTTTTTTTAACATCTTTTTTTCTTTTTTTTAAAATCAGATATTTTCTTTATTTACATTTCAAATGCTATCTCCTTCCCTCAGTTCCCCTCTGAAAACCCTCTATCCCATCCCTCCTCCCCCTGCTCACCAATCCTCCCACTCCCACTTATATGTCCTGGCATTCCCCTACACTGGGGCAACGAGCCTTCTCAGGACCAAGGGCCTCTCCTCTCATTGATGTCCGACCAGGCCATCCTCTGCTACATATGTGGCTGGAGCCATGGGTAACTCCATGTGTACTCTTTGGTTGGTGGTTTAGTCCCTGGGAGCTCGGGGGGTACTGGTTGGTTCATATTGTTGTTTCTCCTATGGGGTTGCAAGTTCCTTGGGTCCTTTCTCTAACTCCTCCATTGGGAACCCTGTGATCAGTCCAATGGGTGGCTGAGAGTGTCCCCCTCTGTATTTGTCAGGCTCTGGCAGGGCCTCTGAGGAGACAGCTATACCAGGCTCCTGTCAGCAAGCACTTGTTGGCATCCACATTAGTGTGTGGGTTTTGGTGACTGTATATGGGATGGATCCCCAGGTGGGGCAGTCTCTGGATGGCCTTTTCTTCAGTCACTGCTCCATCCTTGTCTCTGTTTCTCCTCCCATGGGTATTTTGTTCCCCCTTTTAAGAAGGACCAGAGTATCCACACTTTGGTCTTCCTTCTTTTTGAGCTTCATGTGGTCATCTTGACACTCTCATAAAATCAATTAACTTGATGACTGGGCCTTGTAGCTCAGTGGTAGACTGCCTTGCGTGTGTGAAAGTCTGGGGTTCTATTCCTAGCATTGTCAAAAAAAACTTGTACTTCAGTGTTAGGAGAATGTTTGCATAGCATGCACAAAGTCTTGGTTTTAATCTGGAGGTACACACCCATAATCCCAGCACGTGGGAGACAGAAACTGGAGGATCAGAAATTCAAGGTCATCCTTGGCTACAAAACAATTTTGAGGCTAGGCTGTTCTATATGAAATCTGTCTCTTAGACTTTGTTTTTCTTTTATAAGATTGTTCTAGGTATTTTGGGTCTTTTGCATTTTCATAAGGATTTTATGGTTAATTTGTAGGCATATTTAAAAATCCACATGAAATGTTTAGGAGGATTATACTGAATGTATTTGGGCAGTATTGCCAGCCTAACAATTGAATCATGAGATCTGTGAATATAGTGTCTTTCCATTTATAGTCATAGTATTTTATTCTCTTGGATGCTACTATAAATAAGATCCTTTTCTTAACAGTTTTGAAATGTTCATTATAAATGTCTGTAATGATTTTTGTATCCCCCAGTTTTTTGTAACTTAAGTTGTTGTCATGAAGAGCTAATTATTTAATATTTTTTTATAAATCATGTCATCTGCTGAGAGCATCCACCTCTGTATTTGTCAGGCACTGGCAGGACCTCTCAGGAGACAGCTATATCAGGCTCCTGTCAGCAAGCGCTTGTTGGCATCCACAATAGTGTCTGGGTTTGGTAACTGGGATGCTCTCAGCCACCCCCACTGGAGTGAGCACAGGGTACCCAATAGAGGAGCTAGAGAAAGGACCCAAGGAGCTGAAGGGGTTTGCACAGCCATAGGAGGAACAACAATATGAACCACCCAGTACCCCCAGAGCTCCCAGGGACTAAACCACCAACCAAAGATTACACATGAAGGGACCCATGGCTCCAGGTGTATCTGTAGCAGAGGATGGCCTTGTTGGACATCAAAGGGATGAGAGACCCTTGGTCCTGTGAAGGCTTGATGCCCCAGTGTAGGGGAATGTCAGGATGGGGAGGCAGGAGTGGGTAGGTTAGTGAGCAGGGGGAGGGAGGATGGGATAGGGGAGTTTCAGAGGGGAACTGAGGAACGGGGGATAACAATTGAAATGGAAATAAAGAAAATATCTAACAAAAAATAAAAGAAAATGAAAAAAATCATGTTATCTATAAATAGGATTAGTTTTCCTTCTTTCTTTCCAATGCTTTTTATTTTATTTTATTGCTTCATTTTGCTAGTCAGATACTTTGCTTAAAATCTCCACAGAATGAGACAGTAAATTTCCTTGTATTGTTCAGGCTTTATTGTCAACATGACCAGATTTAAAATCACTTGAACATACTTTCTGTGTTTGTCTGCATGGGTACTTCCACATGGATTATCTGATGGGAGAAGACCTACTTTGAATATGGGAGGCACCATCCCATGGGTATTGGATGAAATATGTTATTTGAATTAAATTTTTTCATATAATATATTTTGATCATGTTTCCCCTCCCCAACTATTCACAGATCCTTCCCACCTCCCCACCCACACAACTTTATGTTCTCTCTCTCTCTCTCTCTCTCTCTCTCTCTCTCTTTCTCTCTCTCTCTCATTACTCAGATAAACCTGCCTTTATAAGTGATTTGGTCTTTTTCTTTCGAAGCATTTCAATTCTTTACTGTTCTGTATGTTTAGTGTTTTGATTATTATTTGATTATTATATGCTATGGGGGAATTTCATTTATTTATTTATTTATTTTTTAATTTTTATTTTCTATATTCTCTGTTTACATTCCAAAGGCTTTCCCCTTTCCCAGTTCCCCCCCACCATACGTCCCATAGTTCCTCTCCCCCTCAACTATTCTCCAATCATTCCCCCTCCCCCCACGGTTTCTTTACAAAACTGGATCCACTCTTTACAGGCCCAGGGTGCTCTCCTTTCTTCTTCTTGGGAATCATTTGACTTGCTATTTGTGTCTTGAGTATTTAGGGCTTCTGGGCTCATTAATATCCACTTATCAGTGATTGCATTTCATGTGTATTCTTTTGTGATTGGGTTAACTCACTCAGGATGATATTTTCCAGGTCTAACCATTTACCTACAAATTGCATGAATTCATTATTTTTAATTGCTGAGTAGTATTCCATTGTATAAATATACCACATTTTCTGTATCCATTTCTCCTTTGAGGGATATTTGGGCTCCTTCCAATTTCTGGCTATTATAAACAAGGCTGCTATAAACATAGTGGAGCATGTGTCTTTATTGTATGCAGGGGAATCCTCTGGGTATATGCCCAGGAGTGGTATGCCAGGGTCCTCTGGAAGTGACATGCCCAATTTTCTGAGGAACCGCCAAACTGATTTCCAGAGCAGTTTTACCATTTTGCAATCCCACCAACAGTGGAGGAGTGTTCCTCTTTCTCCACATCCTTGCCAGCACTTGTTGTCTCTTGAGTTTTTAATCTTAGCCATTCTGACTGGTGTGAGGTGGAATCTCAGGGTTGTTTGGATTTGCATTTCCCTGATGACTAATGATGTTGAACATCTCTTAAGGTGTTTCTCGGCCATCCGAATTTCTTCTGGTGAAAATTCTTTGTTTAGCTCTGTACCCCATTTTTTGATAGGGTTATTTGGTTCTTTGGGGTCTAACTTCTTGAGTACTTTGTATATATTGGATATTAGCCCTCTGTCGGATGTGGGGTTGGTGAAGATCTTTTCCCACTTTGTTGGTTGCCCTTTTGTCCTTCTGACAGTGTCCTTTGCCTTGCAGAAACTTTGTAATTTTATGAGGTCCCATTTGTTAATTCTTGATCTTAGTGCGTAAGCTATTGGTGTTCTGTTCAGGAACTTTTCCCCCTGTGCCCATGTGCTCAAGGGTCTTCCCAAGTTTCTTTTCTAATAGTTTCAGTGTGTCTGGTTTTATGTGGAGGTCCTTGATCCACTTGGAGTTGATCTTAGTGCAAAGAGATAAGAGTGGGTCAATTCGCATTCTTCTGCATCTTGACCTCCAGTTGAACCAGCACCATTTGTTGTAAAGGCTATCTTTATTCCACCGGATGGTTGTGGCTCCTTTATCAAAGATCAAGTGACCATAAGTCTGTGGGTTAATTTCTGGGTCTTCAATCCTATTCCATTGATCTACTTGCCTGTTGCTGTACCAATACCATGCAGTTTTTAACACAATTGCTCTGTAGTACTGCTTAAGGTCAGGGATATAGATTCCCCCAGAAGTCCTTTTATTGTTGAGAATAGTTTTAGCTATCCTGGGTTTTTTGTTGCTCCAGATGAATTTGAGAATTGCTCTTTCTAGATCTATGAAGAATTGAGTTGGGATTTTGATGGGGATCGCATTGAATCTGTATATTGCTTTTGGCAAGATGGCCATTTTTACTATATTGATCCTGCCAATCCAGGAGCAAGAAATATTTTTCCATCTTCTGAGGTCTTCTTCGATTTCTTTCTTCAAGGACTTGAAGTTCCTATCATACAGATCTTTTGCTTGTTTGGTTAGAGTTACGCCAAGGTACTTTATGTTGTTTGTGGCTATTGTGAAGGGTGTTATTTCCCTAACTTCTTTCTCAGCCTGCTTGTCCTTTGAGTACAAGAAGGCTACTGATTTGCTTGAGTTAATTTTATAACCAGCCACTTTGCTGAAGTTGTTTATCAGCTGTAGAAGTTCTCTGGTGGAGTTTTTTGGGTCGCATAAGTAAACTATCATATCGTCTGCAAATAATGATAGTTTCACTTCTTCCTTTCCGATTTGTATCCCTTTGACTTCCTTATGTTGTCTGATTGCTCTTGCTAGAACTTCAAGTACTATATTGAAAAGATATGGTGAGAGAGGGCAGCCTTGTCTAGTCCCTGATTTTAGTGGGATTGCTTCAAGTTTCTCTCCATTTATTTTGATGTTGGCTACTGGTTTGCTGTAGATTGCTTTTACTATGTTTAGGTATGGGCCTTGAATTCCTGCATTTTCCAAGACTTTTAGCATGAAAGGATGCTGAATTTTGTCAAATGCTTTTTCAGCATTTAATGAGATGACCATGTGGTTTTTTTTTTCTTTCAGTTTGTTTATGTAGTGGATTACATTGATGGATTTCCATATATTGAACCATCCCTGCATCCCTGGGATGAAGCCTACTTGATCATGGTGGATGATCATTTTGATGTGCTCTTGGATTCGGTTGGCAAGAATTTTATTTACTATTTTTGCATCAATATTCATAAGAGAAATTGGCCTGTAGTTCTCTTTCTTTGTTGGATCTTTTTGTGGTTTAGGTATTAGCGTAATTGTGGCTTCGAAGAATGAGTTGGGCAGTGTCCCTTCTGTCTCTATTTTGTGGAATAGTTTGAAAAGTATTGGTGTTAAGTCTTCTTTGAAGGTCTGGTAGAATTCTGCACTAAAACCATCTGGTCCTGTACTTTTTTTTGGTTGGGAGGCTTTCTATAACCCCTTCTATTTCTTTAGGGGTTATGGGACTATTTAGCTGATCTACTTGATGCTGATTTAATTTTGGTATTTGGTATCTGTCTTGGAAATTGTCCATTTCCTCCAGATTCTCCAGTTGTTTTGAATACTTTGTAGTAGGATCTGATGATCTTTTGAATTTCCTCAGTTTCTGTTGTTATGCCTCCCTTTTCATTTCTAATTTTGTTAATTTGTATACTGTCTCTGTGTCCTTTGGTTAGTCTGGCTAAGGGTTTATCTATCTTGTTGATTTTCTCAAGGAACCAGCTCCTGGTCTTGTTGATTCTTTGTATGGTTTCCTTTGTTTCTACTTGATTGATTTCAGCTGTGAGTTTGATGATTTCTTGTCTTCTACTCCTCCTGGGTGAATTAACTTGTTTTTCTTCCAGGGCTTTAAGGTGTGCCGTTAAGCTGCTAGTGTATGCTCTCTCTAGTTTCTTTTTGGATGCCCTTAGAGCTATGAGTTTTTCTCTTAGCACTGCTTTCATTGTGTCCCATAGATTTGGGTAGGTTGTACCTTCATTTTCATTGAATTCTAAAAAGTCTTTGATTTCTTTTTTTATTTCTTCCTTGACCAAGGTGTCATTGAGTAGAGTATTGTTCAGTTTCCATGTGTATGTGGGCTTTCTGTTGTTTTGTTGTTATTGAAGACCACTCTTACTCCATGGTGATCTGATAGGAGGCATGGGATTGGCTCGATCTTCTTGTATTTGTTGACATCTGTCTTGTGACCAATTATATTATCAATTTTGGACAAGTTACCATGCGGTGCTGAGAAAAAGGTATATTCTTTAGCTTTAGGATGAAATGTTATATATATATATATAACAGATATATATATAAATCAGATATATATATATATATATATATATATATATATATATATATATATGTTAAATCCAATTGGTCCAAAGTTTCAATTAGTTTCACTGTGTCCCTGTTTAGTTTCTGCTTTCCTGATAGGTCCATTGAGGAGAGTGGAGTGTTGAAGTCACCCACAATTATTGTGTTAGGTGTAATGTGTGCTTTTAGCTTTAGTAAGGTTTCTTTTACGAAGGAGGGTGCCCTTGCATTTGGAGCATAAATGTTCAGTATTGAGAGCTCTTCTTGGTGGATTTTCCCTTTGGCCAGCAAGAAGTGACCTTCTGAGTCTCTTGATGATTTTAGGTTGGAAGTCTATTTTATCTGATATTAGAATGGTACTCCTGCTTGTTTCCTGAGACCATTTGCTTGTAAAATTGTCTTCCAGCCTTTTACTCTAAGGCAGTGTTTGTCCTTAACACTGAGATGTGTTTCCTGTATGCAGCAAAATGTAGGGTCCTGTTTCTGTATCCAGTCTGTTAATCTATGTCTTTTTATTGGGGAATTGAGTCCATTGATGTCAAGAGATATTAAGGAATAGTAATTATTACCTCCAGACATTTTTGAAATTATTTTTCTTTATTATTATTATTATTATTATTATTATTATTATTATTTTGTATTCGAGAGGTTATCTTCTTTTGGGTTTGATGAGAGGAGGTTTCTATCTTGCTTCTTCCCAGTTGTAGTTTCCGTCCTTGTCTTGATGTTTTCCCCCTATTATCCTTTGTAGGGCTGGATTTGTGGAAAGATATCGTGCAAATTTGGTTTTGTCATGGAATACCTTGATGTCTCCATCTATGGAGATTGAGAGTTTTGCTGGGTAAAGTAGTTTTGGCTGAAGTTTGTGTTCTCTTAGAGTTTGCATGATATCTACCTAGGATCTTCTAGCTTTCATGGTCTCAGGTGAGAAGTCTGGTGTTATTCTGATAGGTCTTCCTTTATATGTTACTTGGCCTTTTTCTCTTGCTGCCTTTAATATTTTTTGTTTAGTATATTTGGAGTTTTGATTATTATGTGACAGGATGTATTTCTGTTCTGGTCCAGTCCGTTTGGGGTTCTATAGGCTTCTTGTATATTCATGGGCACCTCTCTCCTTAGGTTGGGGAAGTTTTCTTCCATAATTTTATAGAAGATATTTGCTGGCCCTTTAACTTGTAAATCTTCACTCTCGTCTATACCTATAATCCTTAGGTTTAGAATTCTCATTGTGTCCTGGATTTCCTGGATGTTTTGGGTTACAACCTTTTTGCATTTAGTATTTTCTTTGACTGTTGAATCAATGGTTCCTATGGTATCTTCGGCATCTGAGATTCTGTCTTCTCTCTCTTGTATTCTATTGTTGATATTTGCATCTATGGCCCCTGATTTCTTCCCAAGGTTTTCTATCTCCAATGTTGTCTCCCTCTGCGATTTCTTAGTTGTTTCTACTTCTGTTTTAATATCTGGATGGATGTGCTCAGATCTTTTGCTTGCTTGATTGTGTTTTCATGTATTTCTTTAATAGATTTTTGTGTTTCCTCTTTCACAGCTTCTACTTGTTGGCCCACGTTCTTCTGTATTTCTTTAAGTGATTTTTGTCTTTCTTCCTTATTGTCTTCTTCTTTTTGATCCATCTTCTCCTGAATTTCTTGAAGTGATTTTTGTATTTGCCTTGTAAATGCTTCTAACTTTTGATCCATTTTCTCCTCTATTTCTTTACGAGATTTTTCTATGTGTTCAGCTACCAGCATCCTGACCAGTGATTTTATATCCAAGTCTTGTTTTTCTGGTGTTTTGGGGTATCCAGGGCTTCCTGTTGTTGGCGAACTGGGTTCAGATGCTGTCATGTTGCCTTGATTTCTGTTAGTAACGTTCCTTCGTTTTCCTTTTGCCATCTGGTTATTTCTGGTGTTAGTTGGCCTTGTTGTCACTGGCTGGTGTTTGAATCTCCTGTGAGGCTGGGCTCACTTGTTGTTTCTCTACTGGTGAATATGCGTGACTGCTGCTCTAAGGGATCATGAGCTGGCTGCCACCTGTGCGATGGTAGCCCCTGATGGAGTCTGTCTACCTGGGCCTCTCCAGCTGTGTCCTGGTTGCAATATGGAGGCCTGCCGCTACTGCTGGTCCAGGGACCCATGAGCTGGCTGCCGCCTGCTGCCTTGGTGCATGGCCTGAGGGCGCAGAGGAAGTCCTGCAGAGCCTAGGCTGAGCTGGGCCTGCCTGGCAGGGAGAGCCTAGCAGATCCCCCCGCGAGGGTAGCCCCGGAAGGAGTCTGTCTACCTGGGCCTCTCCAGCTATGTCCTGGTTGCAATATGGAGGCCTGCCACTACTGCTGGTGGGGAATTTCATTTATTGTGCAGTCTATTGTACCTTGTACCTTGCTAGGCAACTCTAATTAGGTTAGGTAAATTTTCTTCTATCATTTTGTTAAAAATATTTTCTGTAGCCGGGCGGTGGTGGCGCACGCCTGTAATCCCTGCACTCGGGAGGCAGAGGCAGGAGGATTTCTGAGTTCGAGGCCAGCCTGGTCTACAGAGTGAGTTCCAGGACAGCCAGGACTACACAGAGAAACCCTGTCTCGAAAAAAACCAAATATATATATATATATATATATATATATATATATATATATATATATTTTTTTTTTTTTCTGTACCTTTGACCTGGTTTTCTTCTCCTTCCTCTATACATATCATTTGTATGTTTGGTCTTTTCATAGTGTCTTAGATTTCCTGAAAGATGTTTCCTCTCTGTTTTCTCTTAGATTTAACATTTTCTTCCACTGAGCTACTATTTCTTCTACCTCATCTTCAAGTCTTGTAATCTATTGGTATTTTAGTTTTGAGTTTTCTTTAGTGATTCTATTACTTTGTTAAATACTACTTTCATGGCTTGAAATTTTTTTATCATCTTATTAAATTGTGTTTTCATGAAGGCATTTATTCAAATCCTCTTTAAGGTCCATGAATATATTATTTTGAAGACCCTGTCTTGTGCTTCAGCTAAATTGCTTTTCTTGGGGTCTATAGCAATAGTGTTGCTGGCTTCTTAAAGAGGCATAATGGCTTGGCCATTCATGTTCATGGTTTTGTGCTGGGATCTAGGCATCTGGGGTTATGATGTTTGAGGTGTACCTTGGTGAAGATATCTGGTCTGCATGGCTGTCCTGTTCTTTGCTGTTGCCCACTCTGAGTCTTAGCCAAGTTTTGTGGCTGTGGGGTCCCTGATAGAGTGATTCTCAGGGTCAGTAACAAATCAATGGAGATGGCTAAAAGGAAAGACTGGGTGGTCTAAAGGGGAAAGCTAGGGAAATCGACAGCCTGCACTAAGACATAACATCTCCATGGTATGTTGGTACTGTGGGAGGAAGGCTGGAAAGGGGCTAAATATTAATACTTTCATTGAATTTAAAGGCTTAAATAATACCTTAATACATAAAATACTCTGACCAAAGAAACTTAAGAAAAGATTTAATTTGGCTCATAGTTCCAGGTTCTCCATCTTGGTGGGGAAGTCATTGAGACAGGAGCTTGAGGCAGCTGGCCACACACCATCTGCAGACAAGAAAGAAAGAGATGAATCCATGGTGCTGCTCATCTCCCTTCCTTCAACTGTACAGACCAGGATCTCTTGCCCAGATCATCAAACTTCAATTAAAGTAATCCGGATAATCTCACATGGGCCTATGCAGAGGCCCATTTCCCAGATGATTCTAGATTTTGTCAAGATGACCACCTAACCATCACAGGGCTATTTACTTAGAATTGTTTTTATTCTTTCACTATCTCTTCTTGAATACTTCAGGCAAAGTTTATATTTTATATGATAAGTCACCTGAAATACTGTTACAATAGTGTGTGTGTGTGTGTGTGTGTGTGTGTGTGTGTGAGAGAGAGAGAGAGAGAGAGAGAGAGAGAGAGAGAGAGAGAGACTGCATATTCTGCATCTTCTTTGACCACTTTTATTTTAACCTTCCATGTTGAGACAGAGTCTTAGTAAACCTGTAGCTCACAAACTCAGCAAGATTGGCCAGGGAACTTCAGAGATCCTTCTGTCTCCACCTCCTGCATGTGAGGTATTACAGGTAGATGTCTTCACACTCAACTGTTTGTTTGGTTTTTGGTTTTTTTTTTTTTTTTTTTTTTTTGTCGAGATCTGGTTCAATTATATTGATTAAAGGGATTTTTTAAATTAAATATAGTATTCATTTACATTTCAAATATTATACCCTTTCCCGGTTTCCCCCCTCCCAGAAAACCCCCAACCCCTCCTCCCACCTCCAAGTATATGCCCCTCCACCTGACCCACTCCAACCCTCCACCTCTATTTCTCTTTGTTGGGGCCTCTATTGAGCGTTTACAGGACCAAGTACCATTCTTCCCACTGATGCCTCATTTTTGGCTGGAACCATGTGTGCCCCTTGGTTAATGGTTTAGTCCCTGGGAGTCCTGGGGCTTCTGGGTGGCTGACATCTTTGTTCTTCCCATGGGGCTGTAAACCTCTTCAGCATCTCTGGACCACCCTCCAACTCCTCCATTGGGGACCCCACACCCAGTCCAATAGTTGGCTGCTAGCATCTGCCTCTGTATATATAAGGCCCCTCTGGAGACAACCATAACAGGCTCCTTTGCATATGCACTTCTTGTCATCCATATGTGTCGGGGTTTGGTGTCTGTTTATAGGATGAATCCCCAGGTAGGGCAGTCTCTGGGTGGCCTTTACTTCAGTCTCTGCTCCACATGGGCTCCTTTATTGCTCCTGTGAGTATTTTGTTCCTTTTCTCAGAGGAACCAAAGCACCCCCTTCTTCAGTCCTCCTTCTTGAGCTTCCTGTGGTCTGTGAATTGTAACTTGTTTATTTTGAGCTTCTGGGCTAACATCCACTTAGCAGTGAGTGCATACCACGTGTGTTCTTTTGTAATTGGGTTGCCTCACTCGGGATGATATTCTCCAGTTCCATCCGTTTGCCTAAGAATTTCATGAATTCATTGTTTTTAATAACTGAGTAGTATTCCATTGTGTAAATGTACCACATTTTCTGTATCCACTCCTCCATTGAGGGACATCTGGGTTCTTTCCAGCTTCTGGCTATTATAAATAAGGCAGCTATGAACATAGTGGAGCATGTGTCCTTATTACATGTAGGAGCATCTTCTGGGTATATGCCCAGAAGTGGTTAGCTGGGTCCTCAGGTAGAACTGTGTCTAATTTTCTGAGGAATCACCAAACTGATTTCCAGAGTGGTTTTACCAGCTTGCAATCCCACCAACAATGGGGAAGTGTTCCTCTTTTTCCACATCCTTCTTGAGATACTTTTAATCATCCTAAATGTTACTTTTTGGAAGTCTCACTTGCAGCACACAATGTTTGTATACATAAATATTTCACAAGTTTTTATAAAAGTTCTATAGACAACATTTTTCCATTGCTAAATATATCGTTTCATAGGTAGATTATAATGTATTGAAGTATTTTTCTAATATTGCGGCTTCATGTTAATTACAAATAGCACTTTAAAAATTTTCTTCATGAAAAGCTGATTCGATATGAAATTATTGTGCCAAGGGCTAGAGGTAATTTGAAATATCTTGCTAGAAAATAGATTTTAGTACCTGAATACTCTAGACAGTGCTCAGCATATTGTATGTGCATTTTATTTACTCCTTATAATAAACCTGAAAATATGTTAATTTGGGGGGAAGAGTAAGTCAGTGTCTCACTATGTAGCCATGGTGGTTTGTATATGTTTGGCCCAGGGAGTGGCACTATTGGGAGGTGTGGCCCTATTGGAGTAGGTGTGTTACTGTGGGCGTGGGCTATAAGACCTCATCCTAGCTGCCTGGAAGCCAGTATTCTAGTGGCCTTCAGATGAAGATGTAAAACTCTCAGCTCCTCCTGCTCCAGGCCTGCCTGGACACTGCCATGCTCCCACCTTAATAATAATGGACTGAACCTCCTGAACCTGTGAGCCAGCCCCAATTAAAAGTTGTCCTTGGTCATAGCGTCTGTTCATAGCAGTAAATCCCTAACTAAGACAGTAATCCCAGGCTTGCCTCAACTCTATGGCAATCCTGCTGCCTCAGCCTTCCAGAGTGTTGTGAGTTATGCAAGAGCTACCATGACCTGCTCCAGAGTGAAGTTTTATTATTCCCTTTTGCATAACCAAAGCAGCTGATGGCAAACACTTGTCATTGAGCTCAAAGGAGTTTTGCTGTCGGCCATCCTCCTATGCCTCCTACAGGAATTACCTTTTCATTTTATTTTGTTTGCTTGAGTCTCATAGATCCTAGGCTGGTCTTGAACTCAATATATAGCTGAAGATGACTTTGAATTCCTTTTTGCTCCTTCTATTTCTTCCTCTGGAGTGTTGGGATTACAGACAGACATGCACCACTAAGTCTGCTTTTCTCAGTGCCAGGTTCAAACTCAGGGCTTTGTACCTGCTAGGCATGCACTCTACCAACCAAGCTACATCTCTAGCTCCCAAACAAGCCTTACTTAAGTTTGCTTATATAAAAGTACCCCCTGTTTCTGTAGTGCTCACTTTGAGGCCAGGCTCTCTCATGCACATTTGATCTTCCTAACTTGGTGTGGAGGTTTATTGTTGTCTGAATAGAAAGTGAGGTTTTGATAGGGCAACTGTTTTACTCAAGAATACATAGCTAGTAATTGGCAGGGGCTGTAGCCAAAATTTAATACTTATTTCTCAGGCTCTGACTATTTAAGTTCTTTTTTTATTTCCTTGTATGATCATTCAACTCCATCATAATACTCTGACTGTGGTGTATTGTGCAATTTTGAGAAAGAATAGCCTGTGTAAAATCAAGACCCTCTTCTTCTCATAGGTTGTCCACCATCTGTACACAGAAATAACATCTGGATTTGTATTATTACTTTGATTGTTACTAGTTTTTCTTTTAGTGATATGTAACTGATAACAGAATACAAGTCATAGTTATCATTTATTCAATACCTACTGCATTCATTAATTTCCACTAAAACTCTAAGAGGACACTCCGATTAGTCATAGACAAAGAAACTTAGATTAAAGAATTATTCAGCATTATATACTAGTTGTTAGCCGAGACTGAATTGGAGCTAGATCTAACAGTGTCCAAACTTTAATTATGCACACATGCATGCACTAGTGTGTGTGTGTGTGTGTGTGTGTGTGTGTGCGTGCGTGCGTGCGTGCGTGCGTGCGTGTGTGTGTGTGTGTGTGTGTGTGTTTGGATACATGTGTGTGTTTACATGTGGAGGTCAGAGGCAACTTTGGTTGCTGTTCCTCAAATGCCATCCACATAATTTGTGTGTGTGTGTGTGTGTGTGTGTGTGTGTGTGTGTGGTTTTTCCGAGACAGGGTTTCTCTGTGTAGCCCTGACTGTCCTGGAACTCACACTGTAAACCAGGCTGGCCTCGAACTCAGAAATCACTCCTGCCTCTGCTTCCAAAGTGCTGGGATTAAAGGCGTGCACCACCTCCGCCTGGCTCACATCATTTTTGAGATAAAATCTTTCACTGACCTGGAGCTCACAAAGTAATTTAGGCTAGCCAGATGGTGAGCAAGATCTACTTGTTTATGCCGCTTCTGCTCCAAGATTAAAAGTATATGTATGTGCCATGCCTAGCTTTCTAGGGTATCAAACTTGGGTCCTCACGAATTCACAGTGAGTCAACTATTATTCCAGTGACAAAGTTTAAGTCCCATGTCATATGCTGTCTTAACTTGGAGAATTGGAATTTATGTGATGAACAAACATTTTAAACATCACAATTTTCTGCTGAAACTCACTTTACACTTAAAATTTTATATCAATAGGTTTCAGTTAATAATCAATTGCTTTTTTTTGTTCTACTCAGAGTACTTTGAGAGCACTAATCTCTTTTATTTTATTTTTGACCTTGAGACCACTTAGAAATATATTTCTTTAAGCACAAAAGAGCAGAAAGTGACCACACCTCTTTGGCTTTGAAATTTGCTGTTTAAGCTGTAATAGAAAATTTCTATAATGGATATTATATTTTATCACACCATTTGTTCTCTATTTTTACATAAAATCTGAAAACCTGAGACGGAGCTAGGGAGTTGGTTCAATACAGTGCTTGTCCTGCAAGTATGAGGACCTAGAACCTGAGTTCAATTTCCAGCACACATACAGAAACACACACACACACACACACACACACACACACACACACACACAATGGCAAATCACCATAAACTCAGCACTGAATAGGTAGAGGAAGAAATTAACCCTGAGGCTTATTGGCCAGCCATTCTGGCTGAATAAGTGGGCTCCAGATTCAGTCAGATGCTAAGTTCCAGAAAATAAGGCAGGAAGCAATTGGAGAAGTCACTTATTGTTGATTTCTACTTTCCACAGGCATGCATGCGCATTTGTACACATACCCAAACATGCACATGTGAGCACACACACATAGTAAACACACACACACATACATACCACACACATAAAATTAAAAATCTGAAAAATACTAAGTAGGAAACCAAACATTTCTGTAATTCTCGATAACATTTTAAAGATTAAATTTAGAAAAAAATACTTCTTTAACCTAAAGTTAGTTTAGTAATTTAAAAATCTCAAAGCTCTTTACAACTGCTCAAGAGAATCTCTATGGTTACTTCCAGCCTTATGTGCCCCAGCCCCTAATTTTCAATTTTAAATGGATATTTAAATATAGGACCTTATGGAAATGAATTATGAAATTATTTCTTTTATCTTTCATATTCCCTAATGAATGTTCTCCAAGTTTAGAGAATCTTTTGCTATTCTTGTTATTTTTGTTTTTGTTATTATAGTTGCTATTAAGCAGTCTTTATTGGTACCAGGAAAATGTAGCAGAAGGCACTCTAAGCTGCCACCTCCTGGGTTTCCCCCTTAGTGAAATAGATACCAGATAAGACACATTGTAAAATCTGTCGCTGGAAGTCTGCTGGATTGTGTAGAGCTGTGGGAACACTGCTTTTCCCTTTCTTTCTGTTCTGCTAGCTGTTACCCATCATTGTCTTGGTATGTTACGTTCCTGTCCTTTAATTTTTTTCTTTTTCATGTTTATGTGAGTATGTATATGTGTATGTATGTATGTATATATGTGAGTGGTGTGTGATGCGTGTGTGCATATGTGTGTGCATATGCACACTTCTGTGTGAATGGACGCCAAGAGGAGAACATAGAACATGCCTTGTTTTATATCTTTCTGCCTTCATTTTTCTTTTAAAGCAGCTGGCAAGCCTTCCTACCCCAGCGTCCTGTCTTCACTACCTACAGTGTTGGCATTACAGGCAAGCATGACTCAACTGGGCTTTTTACTTGGGTGCTGGGGTCCTAACTCACATCTCTAGATTATACAGTGAGACCCACTGAGTCATCACTCCAGCCTTCTTATTTTTCTCATGAAATTTTGTTGTACTTTGTGTTACTTTCCTTCTAACTTACTGTTAATTAAAAACTGAATTCTATGTGGGTGTAGAAGACAGTGAATCCCCATATACCTGCTAGCTGGCTTCACCTGCTCATATTTTGTTATCCTTTCTCTCTTTCCATCATCAATCTTCATTCCATTTGAAAAGAAAAAGTTAAAGCCATTATTATGTTGACCTATATACACCTCACCCTGAATGTCCTAAAGAGAGAGAGATTCTCTTACATAATTACAATACTGAATCATATTGAAGAAATTTAACATAGGTCATGGTATCTACAAATAGATAACCTTATATTCAGAATTTCCCAGTTTCCAAAATTGTTGTCTTTTACTTCCTTATTAGTCCTAGATCAGGAAAAAAATCTTAAATAGCTTCAAAAGCCAGTGGAGCATGTCTGGTCGGATTCTGCTCAACTTTCTGGCAGAAAATGGCATTTTTGAACATGCCTTTCTTAAAACAGTTATTGCCCTTGGCTTCAGTGACAACACGTTCTTCCACGTTTCCTTTTATGTCTTTGAGTTGTTCTCTCTGGCTCCACTTTCTTTCAACTTTTAAATGATGGAAGTCCCCTGGGTTCCTCTTAGGCTTCTTACTTTGTCACCCTCATGCTCCTCTGTGGTGGCTTTATGACTTTAATTTTATGCCTTCATTTTTCATTGCATCATATGTTATAATTCCTGCTTTATTGAGAATTTCCATTAAAACTTTTCTTTGTAAAAGGAGATCGCTTATTTTTCATTTGAAATTGTAGTCCCTCTTAATAATAGTGAATCAATCATTTTTTGATGTGATAACATGTTTACCTTGAGACTTGTGTAGGATTGATAATACAACACATTTCTTGTTTGAGTAAAATGGATAAAAATCCCAAACCAAACTAAAATAATAACTCAGTTCTACCAACCTTTTAATTCTATATACCAATTAAATGAATTTTCACTTTTCCTTTACTTTTTGTGTGATTAGCACACCTTTGCTTTTAAATTGCTAAATATTTTCAGACCCTGGCAGAAGCATTTAAATATCAATTTTTGAATCAAGAATCTCAGATGGCAGAAAATAAAATGATGTGGAATTATCTATTTGAGTGACTTTTTTAAAACTAGCTTTTAGCTTTTAATGGGCCATCTTTCTGGTTGCATCCTATTAATCATTAGAAAATCCTGTTACAGAGAGACATAATTCAAATTAATATCAGAAAGGGCAGTACCTAAGCTCCAGTTGCCAGTTATTTTCCATAATCAGAACATTTCTAAAATTATGGCTCATATTCTATTAGGCTTTTAGCAGGTGTAACTGACAAAATTCTGATTGTATTTGACCTTTGAAGAACAAATGTAATTAGTAATTAATAGCAAGGGAGACAAAACAGAATTGTCGTCAAGACATTAATTTTTTTTCTAAGTAAGATTAAACATCATTACTGAAGTGTTGCATAGGGCATATGAGAGAAAAATTAAAAATACTTAGAAATGAGGTTGATCCCTTCACCTAGCTACAGTTCTTTTAGATAGTTAAGAGTACAATAGCATTACAATTTAAATATCTTCATAATAATGATTCTTGCAGAAAATGGGATACTGCTTTTGTCCTGCTCCAAGTGTTTTACTGAGCTATCTTGTTCTGTTTTGGTATTACCTAGCTAGAGCTTCACACTTTCCTAAACTAGTGGTGTAGCCAAGGATTACATGTGTAATGTAAGCTTCCATAAGAGGGCTGTCTGTAATCTTTGTGTTATGCCATTTCCCTGTTGGATAAAATAGGGATTTCAATGGGGTGTTTGAAAATCCAAATTCTAATATAGAGAAAGAATGAGTTGGAACTTGACTGTTTTGTCACCACCATGGAAGCAATTGCTTTAAGCAAAACTCAGTAGATATTGTGTAGGGCAGACCATCCCCATAGTCTCCAAGCATGTTACAGCAAATTGTTTATTAAAAGGAGATAAAATTGGACTTCTTGGGTAGTGGATTTTCCATCCTGTGGCTATCATCATTACTAAGCTATCCAACCTAGCATAATTATTGATGAGACTGAGCATCATGTGCTTATTTTTTAATTGTTGCCTTTACACTTTTAGATTTTTTTCTAAATTTTTGTTTATGAGTGTTTTACATGCATTTATGCATGTGTACCATATGCTTAGTGCCTGTAGAGGTCAGAAGATGACATCAGATGCCCTAGAATTGGAGATAATGGATGCTTGTGAGCCATCAACTAAATGTTGATCCTCTACAACAGCAATAAGTGCTCTTAACTGCTGAGCCAATTTCCCAGCTCCATCATGTGCTTCTTGATAACCACCCAGAGGACACATTGCATATCCCAGCAAATTATATAACCCAGATGAAATCAAGAATAGCAGAAAAAATAAAATTGAGGGATATTTTATAAACAACTATTCTATACTCTTCAAAAAATTTCAGTTTGGGCTGGAGAGATGGTTCAGTGGGGGAAATTTTCCTTATAATTCATCAAGGATTTTCTCCAAGTCTCACCATCCTGTGTATTTTCATTGGCTCAGATCCCCCACCACCTCCTACACAATGCTTTGTGGTACCTTAGTTCTTTGATTTCCTGAGTTCAGCAACCTCCACCACTACTGAGACTCAGTTACTTACTTTCATTTTCTGCCACTGTGCCTTACCCCGGAAACCTTTGTAGTTATCATCTCATTCTCTGACCTCTTTTCTACACTGAGACCTTGATGCCCTAGAATCTGCCTGTGTGTCAGTAGATTTCAGCTCCCTCTGGTCTTCGTTTTCTTCTCCATTCATCTTTCCCCATCCTTAATCATGCCAGTCAGCAGACTAGCGGCCACAGTCAAACTGGAGACAGAGGTGAGACTTGCAAGTTCCATGACTATGTGGAGAGATGCTGACATAAACCAAACAATCAAGAAAAATAAGACAAGACTTGGGGTGGGGGCCGAGTCATACTTAAAAAGAATATTCCTGAAACAATTGTTATCAACTTTGGCCACAGTTCCTTGATGGGAAAACCAAAGTTATTTGTGGTTTGACTTATATTTTCCTACAGGGATAATTTATTTATTCATTGTTTATTTAGTTTTATTTAAGAGTGGTATGGATGCAAATCAGAGTCTTAAACATGATAGGCAAGTGTTTCACTGAGCTAGATCAGTACCAAGTCTTACTTAGTTTTGAGTAGCCTTGAAAATTTGTCTCATGTTTTTTCCCCAAAAGTTTCTTGTTAGGCATGGAGTTTTTCACATCATATTTTGTCCTTCAATAGTTATTTTCAACTTTGCTATGTGCAATAATAAGTTGGCTGCAGCTGTGTCACTAAAAAAGCAGATGGTTTGAATATTTTCTAATTGGAAAGGATCACACAAACCCAAAGTTGTCAGTGTTCACAGGAGAAATGATGTCCAGAGAGGTTACTTGATTTGCCTGAAGTTACACAGCTGGCACCTGGTCAGTAAAGACCAAAATGGAAGTATTCTAATTACAACTTCAGGAGTTGATAATTTTATCCTTGTGAGAAACCTCTGACTTTCCAGTTGGACAAGAGTGAGAATTAGAAGTCATTTTATTTTACTTGTTCATCTACTCACCAACCCTATCTATGAGAGGGCTTTTTTTAAAAAACAAAACAAAAAACAAAACAAACCTATCATCTCCATAGCGTCTTAAAGAAACTGATGATTTGAAAACACCCATCATCATTTGGAGATTGAGCGTCATTCTTTAGTCCAGAAAATGCCTGGAGCTGGTATGATGACTTAGTAGTCAAGAGCATATAGGACTTTTGCAGAGAACTGAATATATATACACATATATATACATATATGTATATGTGTATATATGTGTGTGTGTGTGTGTGTGTGTGTGTGTGTGTGTGTGACACAAGACAGCTCACAACTACCTGTAACTTCCTCTACAGGGATCTAGCATCTACAGACCCCTATAATCTCTCTCTCTCTCTCTCTCTCTCTCTCTCTCTCTCTCTCTCTCTCACACACACACACACACACACACACACACACACACACACACACACGCACACACACACAAACTTCAAAAGTCTTTCAAAAATGCCTTTCAGGGACTGTCTAGATAGCTTCGTGTGTAAAGGGCTTGCTGCTAAGTTTGAAGACCTGAGTTTGATCTGTGGTACCCATAATGATTACAGGAGAGAAATGACTCCCATAGTTTGTGCTCTGATCCCCACATGTGTGCTATAGCATGCACATGTACACACAGGCACACACCGTTACCACCAGTAGCAAACAAATAAGAATAGTCTAAAAACGTAAAAACATACCTTTCAGGACTATCCCTTGCTCTGCAGGGAAGCCAGAGTTTGGGGATGAGCAAGTCTTAAAGAATTTCTTTTGTTAGATTTATTTATTTATTGTTATATCTAAGTACACTGTAGCTGTCTTTAGACACACCAGAAGAGGGCATCAGATCTCATTATAGATGGTTGTGAGCCACCATGTGGTTGCTGGGATTTGAACTCAGGACCTCTGGAAGAGTAGTCCATGCTCTTAACCACTGAGCCATCTCAATTAATAAACTCTCTGCTTTGATTGTCCTGTTGTGCATTTTCTGCTGCTAGAACAGAATACTTCAGACTGTGTGATTTATAAACGGCATTTCTCACAGTCCTGGGGATAGAGAAGTCTAATATGACGGGATTAACATGAGATAAGGGGCTTCTTGCTGCCTCATAATATGACTGCGAACGTGGTGTGGTGAGAGAGCCTACGCATGAAGAGAGAAGAATGGGGCTAAATCATCCTTTCCTCCTAGGAACCCACTCCTAAGATAACAACACCAATCCATTTATGAGGGACAGAGGGATACCCCAAAGGTCTTACCTATTAATATTGTCATGCTAGCAATAACATTCCTTTCTTTGTTATTTGCAAGTGTATGTGTGTGTGTGTGTGTGTGTGAGAGAGAGAGGGGAGGGGCTCTTTCTATGGCCCAGGATGACCTAGAACTTTGTAGTTCATGCTGCACTTGAACTTCCAGCCATCTCCCTGCCCTAGAACCTGAGGTGCTGGCACTAAGTGTGACTCACCATGCCTTGCCTGTGGCCTTTGACATAGGAACAGTGGCTTTGTGGCCATCTCATATCTGCAAAGCTTGTGTCTAATGTTGTTTCTCAAGTGAAGTTGGAAGTTGGGCTAGAACAGTCTCATTGTCTTGTAGGTAGCAGCTATAAAATACAGATAAACAAGGTAACAATAATGGCACCTGTGGTTCCCACCAAGAGGTGAGCCATACTCTATTCTTACCAGGCGTTGAGCAGTCGAGGGAATAATTTTTCTTCTCTATTAAAGCCTTTGCCACCTGAGGATCTATTCTCTTTCCAGTTCGCTTGAATTCCTTTTAATCCTCTCTATTCCACTTGTGTTCTGTGGCATCCTGACTGGCTGCCAGGCTCCTTAAAGGTACATTAACAGTTTGCTCATCCTGGTGCTTCCTCAAAAGGCCTCTGCCATCAGAATTTCAAAAGCAGAGCCTGAATATCTTATAATTCCAGATATCAGAGTCCTCATTTAACAATCTGGCAAGGAAGCTCCTGTTTAAAAAACAAAACCCAAGCAAGATAAGACATCTCAACCAGTCAGCATAAAGAGAAACACACATAGAAAGAATGGGTCACTGGTTCTTGTGCCTTATCCTGGGTTCTTTTCCCTTTGTTGATTTGTCTTGTCCAACTTCAATATAATAGTTATGTTATTTTAGTGCATTTTATTTTGTTATACTAAGAAAATGATGAATTAATGAATGATGTAGCCCAGACCCAGAAAGACAAACATGGTATGTACTCACTTATAAATGGCTATTAGCTGTAAAGTAAAGGATAACCATGCTACAATCCACACACCCAGAGAAACTCAGTAACAAGGAGGGATCAAGGTAGGGCACATGGATCGCCCTGAGGAGGGGAAATAGATTTTGTAGGTGGACTGACTGAAAGTGAGGATAGGAACAGGGGGTGGAGTGAAAAAGCAAGGGGAAACACAACTGGAATTAGAGGACATTTGAGGGGAGCTAGGGAGCTCACCTCAGTGAAATAAAAAGGGGGGTCTGCTTACATCTCAAGCTTGCAACTTCCTGCATCCTCCAACTCAGGCCCCTGACGGAATTCTGCACTGATATTTTGCATACTTAGGCCACAGTAGACCAATAAAGTGAGTTTTGATCCATACCCTACTGTTGTCTTTTTGAGCATTCAACTCCCTCAGAAAGAAACCTCTCCAGGAGGGGAAGGAACTGACAAAGGCATAGCTATAGCAGGCCTATAAAACTCTTTCCTTGTGCCTGAGAGCCCACCTACACACTACAGGGTGACACTATTCAGCTGATGGCTCTCCTCTGGATCAGAAAATTCCAAAGTTGCACAAGATAGAACCCAAATGTGTTAGACTTCCTGAGGGGTTGTTGGCTTCAGTATATCCCAAGGAGATGAAGATGAGTGTTTTCTAGCTCTCTTCTTGTTGGACAGCTTAGAGCTGCTCTGGGTCTTGCTGTTTTGATGTGTAAGAAGCCCTCTTTCTGAACACATTAATTCCATGCAAGAGGAGAAAACGTTACTGCCATATATATCCCCTGGGAAGTAACAGTATAGGTTTAGTAAGTTATCTGTCCTTTTATTTTTAACCCAGCACACGTTGCTTTGCTTTTCTTTTTTTCTCGTTTTATTTTTCTTATTTTGCCCATGTTAATATTCTTTTTTTAAATTCACTTTGCATCCTGATCACAGCCCCTTCCTCCTCTTCTCCCAGTCCCACCCTTACAAATCCCTTTCCCCCTTCTCAGAGAAGGGGGTAGCCCCCCTTGTGTATCACCCCACCCTGGACATGTAGTCCCAGCAGGACTAGGCACATCCCCTCCTATTGAGGCCTAACTAGGTTGTCCAGGTAGGGAGAAGGGATCAAAATTCAGAGGAGTCAAGGACACCATAAGAACACCCACAGATGGCTTTTCTATTGCCAATTTTCTATTGCCAAGTTGTTTCCATTTGTTTGTTTTTTTAATAGATTCTTGTTTCTGGTGATGATAATTATTGTATATTTTGAAGGAAAATTTTTAAAAAATCTAGGTAAGAGATTCACAAGCAAGACAAATCAGGAACATTGCTTTGTGCCAGACATAAGTAGATAGTTTGATTTTATTTTATATAATCCTTCCTATGAATTGTCATTAGCCATAGTTTGCCAAATAATGCAACTGAGGTTGAGATATATATGGCTTAGGGTGACCCTGATTGTCAGTGAGGAAATGCAGAACCAGACTCAGGTCTCTTAATTCTAGAACCCTGGTGCATGACCAGTGTCCATAGAACCCAACTTGGCATCTGGAACCAGCCACAAATCATCACCATGTAGAATGGTGTGGTCCTTTCAAACTCACAGTCCCTGTCCTCATCACATGTGATACTGTCCTCTGCAGAAACATTATAGAACAGGTATACCGTCTCTCTGTAGGCAGTCTTCATGGTAAATGCTGACTGTGCTGGAAGTCTTGCTTTGTTAAGATAGGGTGTCATGAAGTTGAGGCAGCCCTTTAACTTGCTTTGTAGCCAAGGACCACTGAACTGCTGCTGCTTTGCTTCTGCTTTCTAAGTGCTGGGAATACAGATGCATACCACCACACCTGTTTTTTAACTCACCACTGGGGATTCATCACAGGGCGTTGTGCGTGACAGGCAGACAGGCAACTGAGGTGCATTCTTCAACCTCAAGTATGGTGAATTTCTTTTCATTTTTGTTCTTTCCTTTTTGTTGTTGTTTTAGCAATTTTTAATAATACACACACACATATACATATATATGGATATTTTCTTTATTTACATTTCAAATGTTATCCCCTTTCCCGTTTTCCCCCACCTCCTGGAAACCACCTATCCTATCCGCCCTCCCCCTGCTTCTATGAGGGTGTTCCTCCACCCACCCCACTCCCACCTCCCCGCCCTCAGTTCCCCTACACTGGGGTATCTATCAAGCCTTCATCAAAACAAGGACCTCTCCTCCCATTGATGCCTGACAAGGCCATCCTCTGCTATATATGCAGCCAGAGCCATGGTTGGTGGCTTAGTCCCTGGGAGCTCTGGGGGCAGGGTCTGGTTGGTTGATATTGTTGTTCTTCCTGTGAGGTTGCAAACCCCTTCAGCTCCTTCAGTCCTTTCTTTAACTCCTCCATTGGGGACCCCACACTCATAACAATGGTTGGCTTCGAGTATTTGCCTTGCAAGGCTCTGGCAGGGCCTCTCAGGAGACAGCTATATCAGGCTCCTTTCAGCAAGCATTTCTTGGCATTCACAATAGTGTCAGGAGTTTGGTGACTATATCTTGGATGAATGCCTAGGTGAGACAATCTCTGGATGGCCTTTTCTTCAGTCTCTGCTCTACACTTAGTCTCCATATTTGCTCCCATGAGTATTTTGTTCCCTTTTCTAAGAAGGACCAAAAAACCCACACTTTGGTCTTCCTTCTTCTTGAGCTTCATCTGGTCTGTGAATTGTATCTTGAGTATTCAGGGCTTTGGGTCTAATATCCATTCATCAGTGAGTACATGCCATGTGTGTTCTTTTGTGATTGGGTTACCTCACTCAGATTGATATTTTCTAGTTTCATCCATTTGCCTAAGAATTCCATCAATTCATCATTTTTAATAGCTGAATAATACTCTGTTGTGTAAATTACCACATTTTCTGCATTCATTCCTATGATGAGGGACATCTGTGTTCTTTCCAGCTTCTGGCTATTATAAGTAAGTCTGCTATGAACATAGTGGAGCACGTGTCCTTATTACATGTTGGAGCATCTTCTGGGTATATGCCCAATAGTGGTATAGCTGGGTCCACAGTTTCTGAGGAACTGCCAGACTGATTTCCAGAGTGGTTGTACCAGCTTGCAATCCCAGCAACAATGGAGTTTTTCTCTTCCTCCACATCCACTCCAGCATCTGCTGTCACCTAAGTTTTTGATCTTAGCCATTCTGACTGGTGTGAGGTGGAATCTCAGGGTTATTTTGATTTGCAATTCCCTGATGACTAAGGATGTTGAACATTTCTTTGGGTGCTTCTCAGTCATTCGATATTCCTCAGTTGAAAATTCTCTGTTTAGATCTGTACCCCATTTCTTAATAGGGTTATTTGACTTTGTGGAGTCTAACTTCTTGGGTTCTTTGTATACATTGGATATTAGCCCTCTATCGGATGTATGAGGGTTTACCAGGGTTAGTAAAGATCTTTTCCCAATCTGTTGGTGGCTGTTTTGTTCTGTTGATGGTGCCCTTTAACTTACAGAAGATTTTGTGAGGTCCTATTTGTCAATTCTTGATCTTAGAGCATAAGCCTTTGGTGCTCTGTTCAGGAACTTTTCCCCTGTGCCCATGTGTTTGAGGCTCTTCCCCACTTTATAAGTTTTAGTGTATCTGGTTTTATGTGGAGGTCCTTGATCCTCTTGGACATGAGCTTTGTACAAGGAGATAAGAATGGGTCGATTTGCATTTTTCTACATGCTGACCACCAGTAGAACCAGAACCATTTGTTTAAAATGCTATCTTTTTTTCCACTGGATGGTTTTAGCTCCTTTGTCAAAGATTAAGTGACCATAGGTGTGCAGGTTCATTTCTGGGTCTTCAACTCTATTCCATTGATCTTCCTACCTGTCTGTACCAATACCATGCAGTTTTTAATCATGATTGCTCTGTAATACAGCTTGATGTCAGGGATAGTGATTTCTCCCGGAATTTCTTTTATTATTCAGAATAGTTTTATCATGAAGGGAGGGTTTGAATTATGTCAAATGCTCTTTCAACATCTAATGAAATGATCATGTAGTTTTTTGCTTTGAGTTTGATTATGTAGTGGATTACGTTGTTGGATTTCCATATATTGAACCATCCCTGCATCCCTGGGATGAGGCCTACTTGATTGTGGTGAATAATCATTTTGATGTGTTCCTAGATTCGGTTGGAAAGAATTTTATTGAGTATTTTTATTGAGAATTTTATTGAGAATGTTCATAAGGTAAATTGGTCTGAAGTTTTCTTTCTTTGCTTGGTCTTTTTGTGGTTTAGGTATAAGTGATTTTAGATTTGAATCTTGCTTTTCCAGTGTGATGCTATGATGGGAGAATTGGGTCCTGATGATGCCAAGTAACCTTGGTTTCTCCTGCTTATGTTCTTATGCTTGCCTCCTGCCATCTGATTATCTGTAGTGCTACCTACCCTAAATCTGACTGGAGCCTGTCCTTCCTGTGATCCTGGTTGTTTCAGAACTCCTCAGAGCCCAGCTGTCTCTGATCCTGTGATCTTGAGATCCTGACTGTGTCAGAGGTCTTGGGAATCAAACTGCCTCTGGGACCCTGAGATCCTGGTGTGACCAAGCTCCTGGGATCCTGGGTGTGTTAGAGTACCTGGGAGTGGAGCTTCCTCTGGGTGTTGTGGGACTGGCTACAGAGTCTGTGCCCAAGGCCTGCTCAGAACACCAGCCCAGACTGGAAGGAACCTATACCACTGGTCAGGTGGGGTTACGGTGACACTGAATCCTGCTGGTCTCAGTTACTCCTGGTATTGGGACAAATGTTGTGTCCTCCTCATCTCTGATCCTATGATCCTTGGCGTGTTAGAGTGCCTGGGAGTGGAGCTTCCTGTGGGTGTTGTGGGACTGACTGCAGAGTTTGTTCTTGAGGTCTGCTCAGCGTCCCTGCTATTTTAACGCTCACAGCCTGCCATTGGACTGAGCATATGATCCCCAGTGGAGGAGCTAGAGAAAGGACCCAAGGAGTTGAAGAGGTTTGCAGCCCCATAGGAGAAACAATAATATATACCAACCAGTACCCCCAGAGCTCCCAGGGACTGAACCACCAACCAAAGAGTACACATGGAGGGACCCATGGCTCCAGATGCATATGTAGCAGAAGATGGCCTTGTTGGACATCAATGGGAGGCGAGGCCCTTGGTCCTGAGAATGCTCGATGCCCCAGTGTAGGGGAATGCCAGGACAGGGAAGCAGGAGTGGGTGTGTTGGTGAGCAGGAAGAGCAGGGATGGGATTGGGGGTTTTCAGAGGGGATAGCATTTGAAATGTAAATAAAGATAATTCCTTTCATATAAATGTATTTTGTTCATATTCTCCCCTCCATTTTTCTCATATCCTCCCACACTGAACTTCTTCCCAACAAATCATTTTCCTTCTTTAATGTCCATTGTGTGTCACACATTTAATTAGGGTTGTTTGTATGAGCATGGGTTGAAGGCTGTTTACTTGAGTGAGGTCAACTTACCAGTGGCTATACCACTGAGGAATATCTCTTCCACCTCCCATAACAATCCTTAACTACTTATCGCTTGTCATGCAGGGGTGGAGCCTCATGGACTCCTGTTCCATACATGGTAGAATGTTGATGAGCACAGTCAGTTAAAGTGCTTGGGAAGGGAGCTTCCTCTGGGTCTTGAGGGACTGGCTGCGGCGTTTGTGCCCAAGGTCTGCTCAGAGCACCTGCTATTTTCATTAACACATTTAATCAGGGTTATCCTAATTAATCCTCACTGATCTGAGTTCATGGATGTAACAGCCAGTCATGTCCAAAAGATAGCAATTCACAATGCCCTTTCCCATCCTCTAGCTCTTCATTCCAATTCTTTTTTTTTTTTTTTTTTGATGCTTCCTTAGTCCTGGAGTCCAAAAGTTACTTATAGGACTGGAGAGAGGGTTCAGCAGTAATGAACACCTGTTGTTTTCACATTGGACCCAGGTTTGATTCCAAGCACCAATACTGTGGCCCACAACCACCCATAACTCCAGTTTCAGGGATCCAACACACCTCTTCTGAAACTGTGGGCACCAGGCATGTACCTAGTGCACATAATATATGTTTGCAAAATACTCATATATACAAACTTTAAAATATCTTTTAAAAGTCATTTATTAGAAAGACTTTGCTTAAGGACACTGTCAGAAGGACAAAACGGCAACCAACAACGTGGGAAATGATCTTCACCAACCCCACATCCGACAGAGGGCTAATATCCAATATATACAAAGAACTCAAGAAGTTAGACCCCAAAGAACCAAATAACCCTATCAAAAAATGGGGTACAGAGCTAAACAAAGAATTTTCACCAGAAGAAATTCGGATGGCCGAGAAACACCTTAAGATGTTCAACATCATTAGTCATCAGGGAAATGCAAATCAAAACAACCCTGAGATTCCACCTCACTCCAGTCAGAATGGCTAAGATTAAAAACTCGAGAGACAACAAGTGCTGGCAAGGATGTGGAGAAAGAGGAACACTCCTCCACTGTTGGTGGGATTGCAAAATGGTAAAACCGCTCTGGAAATCAGTGTGGCGGTTCCTCAGAAAATTGGGCATGCCACTCCCAGAGGACCCTGGCATACCACTCCTGGGCATATACCCAGAGGATTACTCTGCATACAACAAAGACACATGCTCCACTATGTTTATAGCAGCCTTGTTTATAATAGCCAGAAATTGGAAGGAGCCCAGATATCCCTCAAAAGAGGAATGGATACAGAAAATGTGGTATATTTATACAATGGAGTACTACTCAGCAATTAAAAATAATGAATTCATGAAATTTGTAGGTAAATGGTTAGATCTGGAAACTATCATCCTAAGTGAGCTAACCCAATCACAAAAGAATACACACGAAATGCAATCACTGATAAGTGGATATTAAGGAGCCCAGAAGCCCTAAATACTCAAGGCACAATTAGCAAGTCAAATGACTCTCAAGAAGAAAAAAAGGAGAGGACCCTGGGCCTGTAAAGATTGGATCCAGTATTGTAGACCCAGAACAGAGAAATCGTGGGGGGGGGGAAGAGTGGGGAATAGCATAGGGGGGAGAGGAATTATGGGACATATGGTGGGGGGTAACTGGGAAAGGGGAAAGCCTTTGGAATAAAAAAAAAAAAGAAAGACTTTGCTTAGTTATGAGTCTTTGCATTAATCATTTCCCACTGCACACAGGAACTTCTCTGGCCCAGACTGAAGGCAGCATCACTCTATGTCCCTAAACACAAATATTCAGTCCGACATTATGTCCATTTTGCCTAAAAATAGTAAATTTCATCCTGAGGCCTATGACCTCCTCAACTGTGGTTTATAGTACCAGGCATGATCCTTTGGAGTAGACCTCAAATCCAACCAGAAATTTCTTAGTTATCCCCATAACAGCCATAGCACTCTTGTACCAGCATAATGCATCTTGCCTAGCATAATGCATCATGGCCTTCAGAGTTCACAGCTAGTAAGCTGAGGATGACTTCTCTCCCTGTCAAGTTCTACAGAGGCTCTTCTAGCACTAAGATAGCTAGACAGCAGGGAGGAAGCTTCCAGTTGTATTCACCAGCTGAAATACATGAATGGTGTAACAAAAACACATGGTATCTTTAGAAATAGTGTCTTATTATCTAATTCTGGTGGGTAAACAAGACTAATAGCTATAGGCTGTGTTAGTTTGGGGTCCTGTGGAGTCTCTCTGACCAACAACTCAGCGAGATATCCTGTACCTGTGGAATATTTGACTCACAGCTGGCTTAATACTTTTAGCAGACTCCAAGGTGAGAGGCTGGCTCCTCTCCCTTCCACATCCCCTTCATTCTCACTGTCTTTCTGTACTGCCTCAGAATAGAACCCAATGAATGCTTTTGTTCACCAGAGAAAGCACACTCCTCCATGTGTGTTAGGATTTCATCCATGCCCTGCACAGACAGAAGAAGGAAGGATGTTAGCTCCCATTCCTCCCTGCACTGGGGAGGAACAGAAAGGATGACACATGTAGTGCCCAGTTACTGCCAAACTCTACTAGATATTTAGTAAATAGTGGTTATTATTCAAAGGAAGGAAAGGTCTAAATGGAATAGGGAATGAAGTAACTGTCCCTTGTATATAGAACTCAGGGTTTGGAGTCAGAGTATCTATGCTAGGTGACTTTGAACAACATACTTGCTGCTCTGAACTCAGTTTCTTTACATGTTTTATGGAGATGAAGATATTTGTGGGCACTGAAAGTATTGAAGTAGACTGGTCCATTATTAATTAGAAATTGGCTTGGTTATCTATTATTGACATTCTTAATACTAAATACATGCAAGTCCAGTGATCAGTTCTTTCATTGTATCATTGTGTAAATGGGGAACTGAGGAGTAGCAATAGGTCAACATCTCATTGGAGACAGAAAGCTTGGGCCTTAGAGTCAGGTCTGTGCTCTAGTTTTCACTGTCCATTTCCACTTCCTGGCTAAGTGAGCATAAGTTTGTACTTCTTCTCTCTTAGCTTCACGGTGTTAGAGGACTGTAGGGACTGTAAGTACTTGGTGAACCTTGTTGACCAGTACCTCTATGCTTGGTGAATAGAAGAACTCCTGGGGCAACTGAGGTTGAACCCGGGGCAGGAACTGATTGGAGAGGCCATGGTGTAGTACTGCTTAATGGTTTGCTTCTCCTGGCTTATGCAGTTTGCTTTCTTATACCATCTAGGACCACCTTTCCAAGGTGACACCACTCACAATTGGCTTTGCCCTCCCACATTAATCATTAATCAAGATAATACCCTACATAAGCCAATCTATGGAGACATTTTTTCAGTTGTTTCCCTATTTTTACATATATCTAGGTTTGTATCAGCCCTCACACCCATATTTCCAAGGGTTTATTTAATCCACTGTTTCTAACGGTGACAAGATACTCCATGGTATGCATTCACTGCAACTGCACTCCTTTTCCTAGTGACTGCCATCCAGGCAGTAGCAAGTTCAGGCAATCTTCCTTTGAAACTTCTACTCTTAATGGCTATGACATCATTGCTCTCTGAGCTCTTTGAGTGTTTGAGACTTAAGGACATTTTATAAAAAGCATAAAGGTCAATCTCATTGTTTATAATTTTCCTATTTTGTAGGACTTAACAAAATTGTTTGATTGTTTTCTTGTTAAAGCACCTGCTTCCTCCAAAGCATTATGTAAT